>PQME02000062.1:0-116757 GCA_003004525.2 Aspergillus sp. MA 6038 | reverse complement strand
AAAAAAAAAAAAAAAAAAAAGAAAAAAGGCAGCATACCTCGACAGATCTTGAACCGTAATGACCGGGGACGCGACGGCTCAGACAGATATGGACACACGACCCCTCGCATCACACAGTTCCTGCAGGCAGGGTGTTCCTCTGCACCAGACAATCAATTTCCCGTCGGCTCGACTAACCTCTATATAGGGGAGATGCGATTGGCTCACCATCACATCGACGCTTTCTATCTATCGTCCTGTCAGCGGAGTTCTGGATGCCCTAGGATATGTACCTACTCTTGCAGGCCAAGCAACCCGTTCGACTGCGGAGGTTCATTGCAACTAGTGATAGCTCTACGTGGACACTGGACGAGGATGTTAAGACGATTAACGGGACTCGAGAGAAAACGGCCTCGTGGGCTTATCGGAGTCATGTGCGGGGTACGGTGTACTAACCGGATTGAGGCTTTGGATCTATACGGACTCAAGGCACCGAGGCGTAGAGTCACTGTGTTTCTTCCTCGACGTGAGCCGTTGTTTCCATGATTGAGGATTGCAGTGTAGTCTCTCATGCTGTCACCATCAGGCCAGCTGGATGACGCCAGGCCTTCAATAGCCTCGACTCCCTACCTCGTATCTCCAACCTCTCTTATCTTGATAAACGCACAATGTCCAGGGATCGGTCAACCCCACCATCAGCGCTTGGAGAAGACCACCGCCACCAGAGATAGTCCACTACTGGAGCACACATCAAGGACTATGCTGACGTCTTTGAGTCTACAGCAGGGGCTCTACCTGTACAGCCAAGCATGGCCATGAAGCATGGATATATTATAGAGCTCACTACCCTATCTACGGCCTTTGGCGTGCAGTTAGGTAGCATCAGAGAAGCCAGTAGCCGTGGTGGATCCAGTCTTAGAGCACGAAGCGAAGGGTCCAGCGTCGGGACTAGACGTTTGTAATTCTTCGACACGTCGGTTAACGTGTCCTGTAGGAAGATTCTAGCTGACATTGAGGATTTTTATGAATGTTGGGATGGGTGTGAGTACCAGGCGAGACACCAAGACACCAAGATCACCCCGCTTAGGCAATTGGCCCTCTGAAGGAAGAGCGCTGCACAGCATGCATCCTTGGCATCTCTACTCTTTGGGGTGGCAAGGACAATGATGTTGCCTCTAGACTATAGTGCCTTTGCAGCTGCATCCGAAGCAGGCGTGTCTCGCGGAGCACGTCCGATGCCGGGCGTGAAGGAGCTCCAAATGTTACATCTCAAGCCTGGCAATCGGTTCGATCCGTACCCCGCAGGACATAGAAGCTAGCTGGCTTATTAAAGGGAGTTATTGCCTCCTGCAAATGACCGGAGTCTGCTCATTTCATTCTTCCTGCTTCATCTTGATATTGCAGTTCCAACAGTATGCTTAGGATTAGAAGCACAATCGCCGTGCCAGGGCTTAGAGCCCGAATGGCAATATTCCCAGTCCGGCATTCATCAGCCTTCCCTTCTTTGAGACATGATCATTCCCTCAGACCTGGGCCATCTCTCTATGAAGAGAAGCATAAGTTTCCTAACCCCCCAACTGAACCCAAAGCATCTGCATTCGCGGTCGTTTCAACAAGCACCCTTCTCCGGTCGCTGCTCATTACCACCGTTTCTGGCAACCGGGTACTGCGAGTCCCATCCTTGTCCATTCTAATGGCACTCTCGAAGGCTCGAGGGTATCTCTTCAGTGTGGAAAAGAATCCGGTCATTTATTGGTTCCTCAAGAAGACGCTTTACAATCACTTTTGTGCGGGCGAGAAGGAAGCCCAGGTCAGAGACACCATTAGACAGCTCAAAGACACAGGGCTCAGAGGAGTCATCCTAACCCATGCGCGAGAGACAAGCCATGATACCCATTCAGCACAAAAGGTGGGAGATGAAGCAAGCCCTTATTGTGAAAAGCTCCATGCTTGGAAAGAAGACGTTCTAAAGACTGTCGACTTGATTGACGAGGGCGACTTTTTGGCTATTAAGTGAGCCACACACAGCCCTAGCTACTTGGCTTTGGTCCCAATAACTAACATATCCCTAGACTCACCGGTGCAGGCCCCTTAGTTCTGGAAGCGTTTCGTTCTGGACGACCAATCCCGGCGCAGATGGTTGAGGCCATGGATGAAATAACACGGCGAGCCATGCAGCGGAAGGCTCGGATCCTGATGGATGCTGAACAGCACGTCTTCCTGGAAGGAATCTTTCAACTAACCCTGGACTTGATGCGCAAATACAATCGAAACGGCGAGGCGGTCGTGTACAACACCTACCAGGCCTACCTGAAAAGTACACCAGACACTATTGCAGCACACATGCACTTGGCCAGCACAGAGGGGTTCGTCCTTGGCCTGAAGCTGGTCCGTGGTGCATACATGAGCTCAGATCCTCGGCATCTGATCCACGACTCCAAATCCGACACTGATACGGCCTACGACCATATTGTCCAAAGCGTCCTACGAAAGCAGTTCAGAAACTTTGGCGGAGAGACTGGTGGCCGGCCGTTTCCGCCTACTGACTTGTTTCTGGCAACGCATAATGAGAGGAGTGCGGTGGCGGCGCACCATTTGCACCAATCCCGGTTGAGTGAGCAGTTGCCCACCATCAAGGTGGAGTTTGGACAGCTGATGGGGATGGCCGATAGTGTCAGCTACGGAATGCTACAGCTCAAGAGCAACAATAACATTCCACCGGGGGTTTTCAAGTGCTTGCACTGGGGGACTATGGAGGAGTGTCTGGGATTCCTGGTGAGACGGGCGATGGAGAACCAGGATGCAGTGTCTCGAACGAACGCGGAGCATCAGGCATTGAAGGCGGAGTTGAAGAGGAGACTCATAGGCTAGTCTGGGACAAGATAACGATGATGTATATACATACCGGGCGTTAGTAGCAGATGCACTATCGTGCACTATCCTAAGCGGGGGATCCAATTAAACTCCGGACTAGCGCGGAGGTGATTAAAACACGGTTAGTCTAGCCGCAGACCCACATGGATAGTTTCCCCGGACTTCCCAGATGCAGATACGCGTAGGGACTCCCTGTCACTCTAGATAGTGGCTCAAGGACCCCTCATGAGATAGAGTAGGAGATATATTAAGGGGAGTCCGTGACCGGCCTAGATCGTGTTTCGTGCGACTCTTCTTCAACCCAAAATTCGACCACCAAGAAGGGGACGTCGAATCATGTAAAGGATTATCGTTTCCTGACCCCAAATAGGATTGCATAATATGCATCCTTGTTTCAAGATTGTAAGAGCGCACATGGTATCAGCGTTGGGTTCCGACAAGGCTGATCGCCTACGCTAGCCCGCAGTTGCAAACCGCGCTAAACCTCGCCGCTACCTATAAGAGATAGCTAGATATGCAATGCCAGTCGATAGGCAGTTATTATGTATTATGTACTTCCCCGCGTATGACATTCACGGAGATAACGACTGGCGTTTTTTAGGGATTTATAGCAGACTCCGGGATGAAAGGGATCCTTGCTATCAGATAATCAGTCTGATGGATTCTCAATTAGGAATCGATATTGACAATACTTTTATACTTTCATTAGTATAGTTTGCTCCTGCCGGTCCCCTGGTATCTCCCACGGATTCATTCGCCGCTTACCGCTCAAGCAAATCGAGGGGAGCAAACACGTATAGTCGATCGCCCACCGTCATCGGAAGCCTGGATGACCCAGCAATGCTGCCAACGAACGTACGAGAGTACCACAGCCTATTGAAAGTGGAAGACATAGCACGCCTTTGTTAAAGTGTCGTCGAGTTTGTGGGGGTAAACATTCCGGAAGTATCGGGCTCCTTAATAGACTGATCATGGCGGCTATAATAGCGATCAATTCCCCTCAGTGAAGCCTTTCTTCGTCTCGACACTGGATACTATGCTTTGCTCCAGAAGGCAGTACCACGATACATTCTGGCAAGCGTTCATTGACTCGGAATTAAACACTGTCGTCTGACAATTGCTATGACTCGCAGGTTGTATTCCTATCCACGGATATGTTGGAAATACCATCCGAAGTCATCTTCAAAATCGCCCTACACCCGTCCACCTTCTCTTTCCAAGCCAGCAAAGGACCAAGTTGGCAAGAACCTCCATAGATGGACTCGGTTCTATCCAGATCCTCTTCATTGTTGGCTACCGGATATTGCTGGAGCTCAGCCGTGGCCATGGGCTTAAGAACTGGGCATCATTTTCTATTTCGGCGCCGGCACCCCTGAAAAACATGCAGAGCTTTTGACATACATTTGTGTCTTTCTTCGCCGGGAAAGCCAACCCTTGATTAGGACTGTTTACATACTCTGACTCGAAGAGGGCTTCTAAATGAGAAGGCTGAGTGACATAGTGGTCATTTAACACAAAGGTTTAGTGAATCAGCTAAGAATGAGTCTTTGGCCGCAGTACTTCAACATCCACCTGTTGAATCTATCCGAAGCCAAACAATGTTTTGAATATGCATTCCTGAGCCAGCGACAACACATCAATCTCTCAAATTCTGCCTAACCGAGAGGGAACGGGTTCAAGCCTTTCTTGATGATCTACAGGCATATGTTGGATCCCAATCTGGCATGACTGAGATACCTATTTTGACAGCGCCAGATATTGTGCAGCAGTGAGTGATAATGATTATCCTCATGTCTGTCAAGCACCAAAGATAGTGATATATGGCGCGCTCTATGGATGATGTCATGTGCCCCCTCCTCGGCCTTCAATGCAGAAACGCACATAATTAACGGTCGACTCTCCTTTCAAGCGGATATAAATCTTATTCCCCCTGACAGATCCCTCATAAGATTAAAACCCCCTCACTGCATTATAACCGATACTCTGCCTTTCTGCAATTAAGCGTGGAAGCCAGAGAGCGCAACTCCGTCTGTCCGGCGACCTGTTGTAGGAGTGACGTCACTACTACACGACAGCCGGGGACCATGATTCGTAATGGGAAATCGACCTTTCTCGACGGGCTCTTTTCCGTGGCCTTAAATTGAACCTGGTTCACTATTATTCTTGACTCTTCCGTTAATTCTGCTTGTTGTACAATAATTGCACTGTAAAGAAACTCATCTGTCAGTCCTGGTACGTGCAGTAGTGTCGTCTATCACGGAAAAAGAAACGAGCAGCTAATAGCATTACATTAGACTTGTTAAACGAGTCGAGCACCACCACCACCACCACCACCACCACCACCATCACCACCATGTCTCTCTTCACCTCTGCCCGCGCAATTTTCGGCCCTCGACTGACGGTCCGGTCAATTCCCACCGCTGTCTCGGCCTTCCACACCTCTCCGTCGCCATTGTCCTTGAAAGAGTCGGATACGAGTGCGTCCCCTCCCACCCACTACCCACCTGCTTGCCTTTCTGCTTGAGACATAAATACTGACGAATGGGCAATGCAGACCGCGATGACGACTTGGGAGAAGTCTACAGTGCCGAAAAAAATAACCAGCTGAAGGATTCGGAGAAGGGCAAAGGTCACTGGAAGCAGTCGTTGGCGAGTAACAGTGAAGCTTCGGTACGTTATACCCAGTCTATACGTATTTTGTGGGGTGGGCGATGATGAGTATGCTAACGAATGCTGTCGCTGTTATAGGTCAAGGCAGACCGTGAAGAGCTGAACGATGACGCCAAGGACCCCAAGTCGATGCAGGAGCGTACAAAGAATCTCCCCAACGAAGAGGGTTCCTCCGATAAGAGCTAAGGGCCGGTTGGGCTTGGCTTTTTCTTGGTTTTATTGTGGCTGCTTTTTTATGTTTGCAACTCTGCAACATATTGTGCCTGACAGAGTAAAGGAGAAAGTTCTCTTTTTCGATTCGATGATGCATAGGAGTCTTAGGTTCTATGGTTGTTCGTTTACATGGAATTAATACCTGATATTTTCCATAATCCTACGTGATATCATGTCGATGTATACCTAAGCGTAGGATTATAACGGACATAATAGCGTAGCAGCTTCCCGAGGCCTATATAACCCAGGGATAATGATAATCTCATCGAAAACGGATTCCAAACGCGTAGAAGAAAAACGCCTTTCTCGCCCTGACAGCCGCATAATGAACATCATAATACCAACCCATGAACGTGAACACTCACTTCAAAATGACAATCAAGATAATCAGGATGATAATTAACCCAATAATCGTCATCAGGCTCCAATTATCCCCGGCACTCCTCCGAACCCGATCCAGTCGTCGTCGGGCGCCATCTAACCGGCCCTGATGCCGTTCCACGCCCTCATCTACCTCGTCCAACAGAGCCACATGGCCATCCAGCTCGTCTCCGATTTGAATGCTCAACTGATGTTGTCGCCCAATTGACTCTCCCAACCGATCCAGCTGTTCGTCCTGGTCACGAATCACCTGGGAATGATACTGGTGGATCTGCTGGTTTTCCATCCCGGACTGGTCAATCCCTGAAGGAGACGGTGAGTCCCGGTAAGGCCGGAACAGGTTCCGACGATTAGGGTCCTCATCCTCCTCTGCGGCCGCGGCCGCTGTCATGAACTGAACGGACTTGGACTGCGGATGTTGCGGGACGGGTTGCTTCAGGTCCGGCGATGTCTTTGTAGCTCTGGCAAAGTCCGAAGCTAGCGCTGGGTCATTGGGAGTGTCTAATGCGGTATCCGTAGCATCGCCCCCGTGGAATTGAGATGACAGGTCGCGAAACTGTATACGCAGGTGGTCGAGCTGGTCGTTCCAATCCGCGGCCTCCGGGTCGTTTAAATCCTCCAACCGTGCTTGTTCGGCTTCTGATGACTGAATTCCTTCCCGTAGAGAACTTAGAGAGCGGGAAATCTCTCCATCTTGGCTATTCGGTTCGAGGTTCAGCGAGATCGCCCGTTGTCGCTCTAGAAGTGACAGCTTGATATGGTCTGCGAGGAGGAAAAGCCGGGAGGGGTTCGCCATCGTGGGGTAGTCGAGATGTGAATCGTGAAGATGTGGGTATGCGACACTTGAGATAGCGGCTATTAGACGTAGTAATATGGTAAGGCTCCAATGAAAATACGGGTGTGTGATTGGCAGACAAAAATCAGGCGTAGAGGCCGGTTCCCTATTGGAGTGATAGACGACGGACGAGAACGATCCCTGAGATGCTGGATATGGCTCGGGATGGTGACGCTGATGATGATGGAAGATGGCTGGAGATGATGGGGTTGAGGCCGGAGAAAGACGGAGGCCCGTGATTGGCCGGGAATTGATCTGCCGCTTCCGCTTTCGTCGCCGCCCTCAGGTTTATTTCCCCTCCGCAAAGAGGTTGTTATGCCAGTGTCATTGTTTCCATCTCTCCGACGACATCTGTTCCTCAAGCTATTTGACCAGTTCCCTTATATTCAGTGCATCTGATCTCGTATTGGCTTTTGTTTGGGCCCGTCTTGGGCTATATGGTTACCCGTCTTGACCTCCCGCCACCGAACACTCAGTCCTGATGAATGCGCACCTCTTCGGTACCTGTACTGAGACAGACGATTTGTTTTTCATTTCATTCGATATAAGCCTGGAAAGATAACATGACGATGAATCTTGACGAACTCCTCGAGACTGCGTCCACCTGTAGGGATGACGCGATTGTGGATCTCCGTGCATTGGACTACGTCTCCAACTACGATGCCCATCTGATGTGCCCGATATGCCACTGTGCCTTTATACGCCCGGTACGCCTACAGTGCGATCACATTTTCTGTCAGAGATGTCTGAGTTCCGCAGTCAAATGCGTCTCTGACCGGGACGAGTTCACCTGTCCGACATGCCGGACTCCGGCGAACGACGTCTATACGGATGTGCCCCGACTGTTGATGAACATGTGTGATGATATCCGGGTGAAATGTCCATTTTCAAAGGGAGGCTGTCCGGAGATCATTCCCAGAGGGCATGTCGAGTCACATGTTGATAAGTACTGTGGGTATAGACTCGTGGATTGTCCCAGCGAGAGCTGCGACAAAAGGACTCGAAGGAAGGATCTCAATGCAGAAGACAAATGCGTGCATGAACTCCGTCGATGCCTTGGCTGCGAGGAGGAAGTCATGGAGCAAGATTATGAAGTGTGTCATATTCCCGTCATTTCCAGCAAACATGATGCTAACCGACCCGGATTCTAGGAGCACACGTATAAACTATGCCCCAGCCTCGAAACGTTGTGTTCAGATTGTGAGGAAATAGTACTATTGAGGGATATGGAGCAACATACCAACACTTGCCCCGAGGCCATCCTTTCTTGCACCGCATCGAAATACGGATGCCGGGTCAAGGTCAGACGGGCCGACCTCGCCACTCACGAGCAACAATGCCCACTAATCGCTATGAGCCCATGCTTCGAAGCCCAAAACGCACGACTGGACTCCCTCGAGCTCACAATCCGCCATCTCCAACAACGAAACGAGATTTACGAAGATGGCATCTCCAACATCCGCTCGACTCTGGTTGACTCATCCGGACGCGGCAACCGACCAGGCCCCTCCTCCAGCACACCAGATGAGGCGCAAGGAAACTCCAATGCGACAAACTACCTCCTCAGTGTGCACGAGTCTCTCCGGGAAGAAGTCGGGCAGCTATCCCATGCAATTACTGACCTCGATGCCCGCGCCAGCATGGCAATAATGAACGAATGCCTGCGCCTCAAAGAAGACGTGGCCCATAACAATGCTGCAGTCAACAGTATCCGCATGCAGGTGCAATGGCTCATCAACCCGCGCCTCCACCAGGGCCAGCGGGCGTCGGGCGTGCGCGCTACCGACGCGAATGAATCGAGGCCGACGTCGAATCCATCCACTGCTTCGGCGACGACCCCGGGGTCGAATGCTAATGCTTCTGCTGGGCCGTCGCTGGGACCGTTTCGGCCGCGGAGGCTAAGCGATAGCGCACGGGAGGGGACGAAGCTCTGATTCGCCTTTGAAAGTATGATATAGATGACACCTTTTTACGATTTATGAGTCGATAGTTTATACGTTTTGATACGGGATACATTAGAGATATCAACCACAATATAATTGTATTTGTTGCATGCTTGTTCCGTTGTACTGGGTACTCAGCCTAGCAAGAATCTAGATCCTATAAACTACGCTTACCATGACTAGTAACGTACGTTCGCTATTTATATTCCGAAGGGAGTGGAGAGAAAAAATAAATAAATAAATAGAAAGAAAATAAAGAAAAAAAAGAAAGAGCCCGACGCGGGGGTCGAACCCGCAACCTTGAGATTAAGAGTCTCACGCTCTGCCGATTGAGCTAGCCAGGCTAAGCTTAGCGTAGGATTGCTTAGTTGGTAATAACAAGCTAATCCAGCCTACCGCCGAGTCTAAACGAACGAATTACAGTGGAAGAAGGTATAGATGGTTTTCAAATAATGTACTTCTGATTTCTAGATACATACGTATAAAGACAGTGAGTGAGTGCATAGATATCATTCCCCGAGGCATCATCATCGTCATCGTCATCATCATCATCATCACGCATCAATCATAATACGAACAATCAATAATCAGCAACCAACTAAGTCACCCTCATCCCTCATCAAAAAGCCAACTCTAGGGTACGAAAAGAACATGCACTGTCAAGCAAACAAATGTTACTGCGCCAGGTCACGGTGATGGGCGGACGGGGGAGCTAATCAATAGTGATTAGTACTGGTATCCCCCAGATCCGTACCCGTGTCCGCCATATCCTCCTGAACCATAATGGTGACCATGGCCCTGGTAGAAGTCTGCAGCATGGCCAGTGCCATGACCGTGATCATGGGTGTGGCCATGGCTGTGACCATGGCTGTGGCCGTGGCTGTGATCATGACTGTGGCCGTGGCCGTGGTCGTGACTGTGACTGTGGTCGTGACTGTGGCCGTGGCCACCGGCACCGGAACCATTACCAGAGTAGTACGACGAAGCGTGGGAGGACTGGTTGTATTGGTGGGCGAAGCTTGGCTCCGCAGAGTAGTGTGATGCGGGCTCATCTCCAGCATGCCTGGCTAGACCACCCGGGATGAAATTCGACAGTTTTGAAATTCCCGGGATGGGAAGCTTGTTCAGTTGATCCCAGGGGAGCGACGAGGCTCCGGATTGATGTCCCTGGTTGTAGTGGGATTGCTGTTGGGCGCTGCCGTGGTTTTGACTTCCCAGCGCGGAGAATCCACCGTGGCCGTGCGAATGAGGCTGGCCGCCGGTGTTCTTGCCCTCCTTTACGCCCTGGGAGCTGAGAACGTCGTTGATTCTCGAAGGGCGGTCTGGCTTGTCATGGACCCATGACTGAACGGCTTCGAACATGGTGCGGTGCGCTTCGTTGTGCATATCCCGCAGGGCCGGGTGGTGGAACACCCGCAGGCAATCGTTGATGACCTCGTTTTCGGAAACGTTAGGGTGCTCCCATGCGTATAGGATGCGCGGACCCACGTACTGCACGATCGCGGCCGCAACATAACCAGCCGGTTCGTTCAGGATGTTGGCGAAGTGGTCCTTGGATAGAAGGGAATGGGTGGGATCCGTGCAGGAGGGGTCGGTCCAGGGCTCGTACTGGTGCTTGCCAGATGCATCAATGACGCCTGCGGAGCCGGTTTGGAGCGAGCTGGAGGCAGCATTGATAATAGGTCGAACGAATGGAGCCAACAGTGACATGATGAAGATGGTTAGAGTTTCCGAGATCTTCTCCACAGCAGCCTCAAGACCCGGGATTTTTTCAATGATCGAGGTGAGCGTGCGCACAACCTTGTCCCGGAATGCAAGGATGGGATAAATTCTAGCAATGGTCTTGTTGGGGTCGAAATCGGCCAGGACGCCGGAGGAACCACCGCCAGGTCCAGCTCTACTCATCTCGTCATCGATACCGCGAGAAGCATAGCCGGATCGAGACCCATGGCTTCGGTTAGACGTCTCCTGTTCCTCTGACAGATGCTTGAGGTTCTCGGCCTCCGAAACGAGATCCCTCGTGCCAGGCACCTTGCCCAGCAAGCCGGTCAACGCACCCAGAGATCCGGAAGACGAACTATGCTGCGCATCTCCCAGCGCAATATCCATTTCATTGACCTCAGACTGGGTGAAATGATCGGTAGCCTCTCCAAGCACAGAATGGAAGAAATCCACCATACCAAAGGTACCGGTGACGAGCGGAAACACACGACGACCATGAAGCGAGATCTCCGTGTTAACACCGGTATGCGGGAACACACTGAGAAAGCCCATCTCACGCAGCGCAAGCTCGCAGTAATTCGTATGCGCAGCAAAGTCTTCCAGGGTGTGCAGACCCTGACCCAGACAGCGTAGGGCCTCTGCCAGGTCCTCCTCGCGCCCAGAACCACAGGTGTAGGCGCGTCCGTAATGGATGCTGCGTGACAGGCTGTACTTGATGTATCCTGCACTGGTAGCCCAATCGCCGCGTTCGTTGGCGATGTAGTTCTTCATTCCGGTATCCGGGTCGATATCGAGTTCGATCTGGCGCACTGGGCCGCGCAGGCGAGCGTCATACTGGCGGGCATCTTGATTATCGGCGTAGTCTTTGGGGTTACTGGAGAGTCAGCACCGCCATCGTCAATATCAGGAAGACAAGGCATACTCGATATGTTCCTCGGGACGATAAGTCCCCAGCCTATCAGAAGTAACCTCAAACTCGCCCGTGGCAAATCCAAACGTCAAGAACGAGAGAATCCAGACGATAATCCGAATGGTATCAGCGTGGAGACTCTTCAACGTGCCGACATCCATAGCCTGCGAACTGGGAACGGTTAGTTTATCGTATGCCACGAATATGACAAGCGAAGGAACGTACTAGTCTCTCAACCAATTCCCAAAATAGACCCTCTTCATCATGATCGACGTCCACTTATGACCCTTAACAAAGGCGACGGTCTTGAGAATATCCTCGATATCTCCATGGCGCCAGTTCTTGCCCTCGACGGCGGAAATCGAAGCGATGTCTTAGATAATTGTTAGCATTTATAACGATATACACCGGTCAATGGGTACATACTGCCAGCGCCAAAGGCATGAACTTGGGCGGGAAGGAGGAGTAGGACGAGGCTGAGAAGAAGGAGGGTTGGGAGGCCTGAGTTGGCCATGTTGGTTGTTTATCGTGGTGACGGAGTACTGATAGGCGCAAGTAGTGTGTGCGTGTATATGCAGGCAGTGTGACTATGTGCAACTCATGCAGGTAGCAAGTGAAGGATGGCAAGGGAAGACTCTTACAGAGCAATGAGTATGAAGAAACAAGCTAATTGCGATCATCTGCTATGATGAAAGTCATCTCAGATCACCTGCCTGTATTTAACATTACATACAGTACTGTCAATACGATACGATACGATGTTGACCTTTGTACACCATACAGAATAACTGAGTCACTCTTCATGGTGGCAGTAATTGTTCGACTGTTGCAGTAACGAATATAAGAGGGTTCCTTGCCTGTAATATGTGAGTCCACCACCTGCCAGCCTCAATCTCAATGCGGTGCCCTAATCCAACCGTTTGGCAAGTGAAAAAAAAAGTCCAGCTATTTATTACCCCTGCAATGAATACCCCACGCCCTCACCACTCCCCATAGCCACCAAATTCCTCCTCATACGCTCCGGCCGCTCTCCCAGCCCAAACGCCGCATCCGCGCGGTGCACCCACTTCCCAACGCCATGCTGCAGCACAGCCCTAGCCCGGACCTTCTTCTTCTCATCTTCGTCCCCGTGTCCGTGTCCGTATCCGTGTCCAGCCTGCTTCAGCCCTACACTCCCATGTAAAGTCAACCGACTCTCGGGCCCCCCCGCCGGCTTCGCTTTGTACACCCCCCGATGGAGGATATTACTATCGTAGAATACCGCATCGCCAGGTTGTAAGTCGACAACAACCTGGCCGGGGATATACGGTTCGTAGGGGTCCGCCGCGCGCTCCGTCTCCGTGCGGACCCGACGATGGGACCCGGGGACCACGATGAGCGAGGAATCAGCACATAGTGCGAGATTGTACTGCGCGTGAGACTGGCTGCCGGTGCCAGCACCGCATTCTAGTAACCGGGCCTTTTCCTCTTCTGGAGTTGCTGTGTTGGGGATGTCGTCGCGGTGCCAGCGGAGTTCGAAATCGAGCGTTTCAGGCGCGACGAGGAGGTTGAATAGTTCCATGACGAGCTTTTCATCTTCGTCTCCCCCGTTGCCACTACCCTTCTGGCTAGCTTCCTTTCCCTGCCGATCTGGTAAAAGCAACTCCTCCACAACCCCCAACATCCTCTCCGAGAAATAAATCCCCGCAAACCCCTCCCGCCCCGGCATCTCCGGATGCAGCAGATGCTGAACGCCCCAGATCCCGCCTTCCTCCGCTGGCGGTGGCGTGCTCGGCCATGGCGGGAATTGCTTCGGTACGGTGCGGAAGTGTGGCCATGCGCCGGTGCGCGCGAGGTGGGTCGCTTTGACGGTGATGGCGCGGAGTTGGTTGAGGTCGTGGGCGGGATCGGGGTCGTCGGGAACCAGGAGGGAGGGGATGTGAACGTAGCCATGTGTTTGGAGGGTTTGGAGGGCCATTTTTTCTCTTGGAACTCGTATATGTTAGTTGAGAGAGTGTTATAGAGTACGGAGTAGAAAACAGAGAGTGGTTGGTTGGGTTCAATCCGAGGTAAAGCTACATGTGGGGTTATACTACATGAGGGGTATGAGGAACCCGTTTCACAGACAGCCCATGCATGCCCCTAACACTATACTCCGTAAACACACATGGAACAATTATACAAAGATTCATTGAGTATCACAATCATAAGTCATCAACCGGCCGCTGCCCATACACATAATGAAACAACACATAAACATGATACGAGGTATTCAAGACCTCGGCGCGCACCTTGCGCACATACTCCTGGGCCTCATCGGACGAGTAGCCCAGCACCCGCGTCCACAGGGCCAGCGTGAACGGCTCGATGGCGTCATAAAGCGCGACTTTGCCTACGCGGCCGATGTCTTTGAGACGGGTGTCTTTGGGCCATGAGCCGATGGGGCACTACATCATTCCGATCACCCGTTAGCTGAGTATAGGACGGGAAGAGGCGGCGCGGACCTTGTATATGTCATCCGAGACATTAACAAACCCAGCCTCCTGCATCCAGCCAGAAATACGAAACGCCAGGTTCATCTGCTTCCCAAACAACAGACTAGCTTGATTCAATTTGCGCTGCCAATCCTGTAACATGACCGCGTGCAGGTGCGTGCCGTCGTCAGAATCGGTAACCAGCTCGTACTCCTGCGCCTCGAACCACCCTCCGGGCTTCAAATGGCTAAACGCCTGCCGCAGAAACCAGGGCCAGTCGCCAATGCCGCCGCACATGCTGCGGGCGTGGACGTAGTCGAACGCCTCGTCGCGTGTGAACGTCCAGTCGCTCTCGGCGTCATCCACGAAGAACCGGCAGTTGGGTGGCGAGAAGCTCGGCTGGATCGGGCTGAGGTCTGTGCCGACGATTTCGGCGTGCGGGAAGTCTTCGGCCATATCGAGGGCCCAGTTGCCTGTCCCCGTGCCGATGTCAAGGATGCGGCGCACATTGGCCCGGTTACTGTTGATCGGGACACGATACAATTCCCCACCGATTAACATGCGGAAGAGGTGGTGCACGAGGGCCAGTCGATCTTGTTCCTCCTCGTCATTGGGGATGGGATATTGGCCTTGTCGATAGGCGTGGTAGCGACGGCCGTTCTCGTAGCAGTAGTCGCGGACGGACGAGCCTATCGACAGGTTGGAGTCAACGAGGGATTGGGCGTCATAGACCGAGTCATCGTCGCTTGTCTGGAGGATCATTAGTTATGGTAACAGTAAAGCAAGCAAGCAAGCAAGCAAGCAGAAAAGCACGAAAGCAACAGACCCGAGCAGACCAACCCATACGCAAATATCCAGACAAGAGACAGACACAAGAGATAGCGACAAAGGAAAAGAAAAGAAAGGAAAGGAAAGGAAAAGAAAAATAAGAAAAATAAAAGGTCAAATTAATCAACTGGAAGAACCAGTACCATGGACCTGGGATAAAAGATAGACAAGACGCACATCAGTCCGGAGTAATACATCATCTCTCAGTCGTCCGCTTCTCAGCTCTCCTGCAGGTGAGCGTAAGGAGGCGTCATAAAACCGGAATAAGATTCTAAAAGTACGGGCTCGGCGAAAAAGATAGAAAAAGAAAAAGAAAAAGTCAAAAAGGGAGGAAAAGTTATCTTACATCGACTTGAATGTTCTCATTGGGATTAGGATGGGACATGCTTGGAGGGGTTCAGGGAATGACAAATCAAGCAGGCCGGATTCACGGAGGTCAAGCAGTCATCGCTGTCAGTCCCAAGTACGCCGTAAAATCAATTGTCCATCACAGAGACCGAGTAGAGACGGTTTAGAACAGAAGCAGAAGACAGAACCGAAGAACTGGGACAGAGTCAGAAGTGAAGAAAGTGCAGGGATATGACCCAGCAGAGAGGATGCCGGGTCGAGGCGGTGTGCATTGCGCCTAAATGAAAAGGAAAGTCTTAGTGACTGTAAACTATCCGTCGGTCCCGTCAAATCATCATCCAAGAACACGCCCGCCAAATCATGCAGCAGAGCCAATAAAGAAAATCTTCAAGATCACAAACTCCGGAGCTTTTCCTGCTCATCCGGCGTAAGCGCTGCAAACTGCTCTTGGAACCCCGGCTTGGCCGATGCTTGCCGGAAAAAGTCCACCAGGAAGCCCTGTGTCTCGTCGTCGCGCTTGCGCACGCCAAATACGCCTTCTGTACCCCCTTCGCCAAACGCCATGAGCTCTTGCTTCGTAATCCCCAGGCTGAGATCCACCAGCGTGTTGCTGTTGCTAGGCATGTCTTCCCATTCGTCGTCGTCGTCATCGCTAGCTTCCTCCTCCAGGGCCGCCGCTGTGGCGGCATCGATTTCCTTGCTCCCCGATGCGGCTGCTAGCTCCTCCACTAGCACCTTGATGATCTTCAACGGCGCCGGCACCATTGTGTACTGATCCGGGTTCGTGCGTGCCTGCGATCGCGTCTTGATGCGGCCCGTATCCTGGATGATCAGGTCGCCGCGGACCTGCACCTGGGACAGTCGCGGGTCATCCAGATTGTACAATTGGGCCAGCGCAATAATGTTCTGCTTGATCTCGTCGTAGCCAGCAAAGTTGACCGAATTTTCCAGCCATTTGCTGATCACCACGGGGAGCCCGCTCTGACCGCCAATGTCCACCTGCGCCAGGAAATCCACCACCTCGCGGGCGCTGATGAGTGTCAGGCGTGCGAAGACGAGAATGAGGCTTTGGATGAAGGGAGCTTGTTTTGCGGTCGCCAAGCGCTGCGCAACGGCCCGAAGAAGTTGCGGAAGGTACGGTCCCAATCGTTCAGACCCTCCCCGCTCCACCAGTTCCGCCGCCAGTTGGCCGACCTCGGTGGCCGCACTGTCGTCCACCGAGGGGCCCAACAACCGGTCGATAATCACCAACGCCACCTCAACGGCTTCCTTGCCCGACTGGGGGTCGTGCCACGCCACAAACTGGTTGAAATCGTGCGCCATAATGTGACGAACAGCTTCCGTGGCCGGGCGGATCAGTTCGCCGTCCACAGAATCGAGCAACAGTCGGTTGAGCTTCGGCATGAGCGTCTCCACAAACCCGGCCGGCAACGGCTCCAGGGCTCGTTCGGCCAGTGCACGCAACAGGTCGGTCGCAAAGTTCGTCAGAGCATTCTCTTGGGTGAGATTGCCCACGTCAATGGCTCCTGTCACCGACGGTAGCACCTTCTCACAGAGATGGACAAAGGCTTCAGGGCCCTCTTCGGCGATGGCATCCACAATGTCCTCGAACGCCTCGATCACGATCATAGTCAACTGGAAATTATTGGCGCCGTTGCTGGCTACACTGAAGAGCACGTCAATCGCGGTGGACGACAGCACTACGCTGGGGTTGACCATGATCGTGTCGCGCAGCGTCTCGGCCAGGGTGACCTTAAGATCATCAGAGTCCGATAGGTCACGCAGGTCATGCGCAGAGACGAATTCGGAAATGGCCGTAATGATCGGGGCCTGGAAAGGCCCGCCGAGGTTGGAGGGCAAGGACGGCAGAAGATCCTGCAACGCTCGCAGGCAGGAGACCTTGACTACTTCCGACGGATCGTCCACAACGGCCTTCAACGTAGCCTCCAGGTATGAGGTAGCGGATGGGTGGAAGGATTTACCGGCGACGCGGGCCAATATCCCCGCCACGAGATAGCCCCGGGCTCGCAAAAATTCCTCTTCCTGCTGAAGTGAGAAACCCACGAAATTGTTGAACCCATCGGCCAAGGCGGCGGGTATCTCCTGGGTCACTTCGCTGTAATCTCGAGCCAGTTGGTTGAAGATGAAGAGGGCCGCTTCACGGGATTTCCATCTGCCATTGGTTAGCTAAGCGAATCAAAAAGAATGCATAAAGGAACGCTAACGTAGAGTTTTGAGCAAAGACAGTGTTCACATAAGCAAGAAGAGCTTCAATGGCGGTAGTCTTGAGCCACTCGCCCAATTTAACGACCAAATCTCCGCTACAAGTACGCGGGGTGTAGTTGGCGGTGACAGAAGTCTCCTCTGACAGGAAGAGACTCACATCGATATCCCAGACACCCTCTTCCTCAGCGGTCATCTGGGCATATGTGCTAGCCAGCTTTAGAATCTCTGGCAGCCAAGTAGCACCTTGGCCGGCATTCTGCAATTGCTGCTGAAGCTCAGCCTTGACGGGAGGGGCTTTCAAGAGGGCCTGAAGTAGATCAATTTCCTCGAGAACCAAAAAGTCCAAGGTGTATGGTAGACCGTCGACATCCTCCAAACGACCTTGTCTGTCGTAGTCGATATAGAATTGGGCGTAGAGGGACTGGGTGTTGGAGAGTTCGGTCCAAACAGTGGTGAAGTAGACGGGGCTTTGGGCGGTAAGGAGACCAGGGAAGACCATTCGGATCTTCATCAAGGTCTATACAAGTGAGTTAGTTTTAGAACAACAAGAAGAAGAAGAAGAAGAAATAAGAAGTGGTACCTTGACAATCTGCAGCTTCAGAGCAATGACACCGCGCCATTGCGAAGCCACAGGGGTTCCCTTGGACTCTTCCTCCTCAGCAGGCGGTTGTGGTAAGGGAGCCTTGAGGGTAGAGATGAAGAATGGAGACCAGCCACCCAGGACTTCGTCCATGAACTGTTTCACGGCGGTCTTATGTTGCTCGAGGACCATCTCCAGGGTATCAAAGCAGGAGCGGAAGACGGAGACGGCGAGGGCGCGCAACATAGGCCGGCGGGCATCAGAGGTAGCGACATTGAACAGAGCCGAAACCAGATCCCGCGCGACGTTAAAGAACTGGTCCTCATTGAAGCCAGTATCGACCAGATCATGCAGGACCTTCAAGGCGCCATGGACGGCCCCGGGGGAGCTGGCAGGGTTATTAATTATCTGGAGCAGTGAGGGAAGAAGCTCCGGCCAGAGATTAGGAAAATCGGCACTGGCGATCTTACTGACGGCATAGCTAGCGGAAGACTTGACCTTGGGCTCGGGAATATCGGCGGTGGTGGATAAATCGAGCAGGACGCGGCGGATGTAAGCCTTGTTGGCGTCGTTGATGAGGATCTGACCGCGGAACTCGTCGAGCAAGGGGGACCAGGCGGAGACGATGAAGGAGCGCAGGACGGAGAGGGCAGACTGGCGCAGGTTGATGGGGACAGAGTCATGAGAGGCAATGGCAGCAAGTGAGAGAGGGAAGGAGTCGTTGTGATATAGGCGGAGGAGTTGCAGTTCGGCGGCGGTTCTGGTATCGGCGACCGGCGACTGGGTGTCGGCCAAGAGGGGGAGGAGCTGTTGCTCCATGGCGGAAGAAGTGTGTCAAGTGATTGAAAAGAGAAGAGCGAAGAAAGAAAGAAAGAAAAGGAAGGCCACGGTGGATGAATTGCCAATATCAGAGAGAACCTTGGTCTGTCGTCTTGGCCAAAGAGAGCAAATCGAGACGCGCTGAAATCACGGTTGGCGTTGAGGGGCAGGCGGCAGAACGGAGGCGGTGAGAAGGCGGTGTGCATTGTGGTATTGTATTATACGGTACCGTACAAACAGACAACAGGGATTGTTCAGGAGCCTCTTTGATTACTTGAACATCACGACTTGGCTATAAATAGAGCTATTCCGATCTGCTATTTCCTGACAGTGGAGGAAATCACTAGTTATTCGTAGTGCACCAACTACTACGACTACTGCTACTCCTACCACTACTACTGTCATTACTACTCTACTAACTACTCCAGAGTATGGGGTAGAGTACCTACCTGTACCTGTACCTGTACTCATACACTCCGTGTACACCGACTCGTACTGGCATTGGTCCGTGGAAAGAGCAGCAAGTACTTTTGCGGGAGACGTCCGGCGTCGTTGGTCCATAGGCTGTGGAGAATCACAGCTAAATGAACTTGCGCCACCTGTACCGAGTGTGTACGGAGGACTCGTAGTATGTACTTGTACCTAATGCCTTAATGCAGAACGGCTCTCTGCATGACATCCAGGGGCTCACTCTGGCCATACGTAAACGTTACCAGGCACAAAATCCTCCGACAATAGCAGCGATCCCAATCGGGCAATTCAGCTGAATATCGTGACCATGGTAATGACGATACGGTAACCGTAATACGGCTCGTTTCTTTTCTTTTCCCTTCCTCTCTCTCTCTCCCTGTCTTTTTCTTATTGTGCCTGTCTCTTGTCTCTCTCTGCCTTTCTTCTCTACAGAGTACTGGTTCTCTCTCTATCTTGACTCTACCACTTACCACATTCCTCTGTGTCTGTCACTCTGACATCTCTCTTTCACTCATCCTCTCGCTTGATTCTTGTGACTCTCTCACACCCTCACCTTCGCTCTCTCTCACTTTCTCACCACTCACTCGCTTCACACTCTTCCTCCCCTCCTCCCCTCCCCTTCCCGAAGCCCATTAAACATAAAAATAGTTAAAAGAGAGAGACAGAGAGAGAGAGAGAGAGAGAGAGAGAAAGAGAGAGAGAGAGAGAGAAAGCCCCTCCTAGATCTCTATCTCGACTGATTGACACGATCCCACCGTCGCCATCCATGCTCTGAAAAAAGGCCTGTGTCGTCTTTCTCCCTCTCCTTCCTCCTCGTCCACCCTACCTATGTAAGTTCCTGCCACGCTCTTCTCTTAGTTCTGCCATATCAATCATATCATATCATATCATATCATTATAATCTATTCACCACCCCTGTCTCTCTATCCTGTTCTGCCCTGTCCCCTGTCCGTCCCTGTCCGTCCCTCTTCCTGTCCCTCTTCTGCCCACCACCACATCACTTCTACACACAATCAATCCTCCTCCTTCCACTTCATCTTTTCTTCCCTTTCTCTTCTATTTTTTTGTCTGCTTTTTTCTCTCGTTTTCTTTTTTTCTTCTGCTCTCTGCCTCTTCGTCTTTTTCTCCAGTCTCATCTTGATAATTCTCTCCCTGTCTCTCTCAATTCTCTCTCTCTCTCCCTCTCTCTCTTCCACACACACCCACACACACACCCACACCCACTTCTCAACGAATCACCAGCCAACCATCCAACCCACTAAACCTCCTCCCTCTCTCTCTCTCTGTCTTCTTATTTTCTCTTTCTATCTCTCTCTCTGTCCTTCTTTTATATATATATGTTTTTCTCTTGTTGTCCTGTTTGCCATCTCATCTCTATATTTTTGTTTTCTATCGTCTTTCTCTTCCCCCACTCCATCCACCTTTAAAATCTCTAATCTCTATTTGTTTCCCCCCACTCTCCGCGACAGACACGACACCACAAATAGCACAAATGCTACTTTTATCTCTTTGAATTCAAAACTTTTCGGCTAACCCCCATCGTTCAAGAAAGGGCAGAGCGATGATTAGCCTCAGGGTGGAACAGCACTCAGATTCTTCGAGACTCCGTCAAACCCGTTCTTCCCGTGGAAACGACGACACCAGGGCCTTCGATGGCAATGCCGATTGCCAGTGAGAGCACCACCGTTAACCCTGTTACTACCACCATGACCACATTTCCCGCTCCGGTCACCGCACCCAGATCGATGCCCGACAACCAATCTGCGTTGGCGGCATCCTTTACAAATTTCCTCACCGTGTCCATCCATCAGATCCTCTACCTCCGATCGGTCTATCCCCGTGCCACCTTCTTACCCGTTCGAGCCTACAACTATCCCGTTCGGCAATCCCGCCATCCGAAAGTCTGCGATTACATCAATGATGCCTCCATCTCGGTCGGTACTGAGATCCTTAAGGGAACAATCACCGCCGTCAGTATCATCATCTCGTCGCTCCGCACAAATCAACCTCTCGAACGGTATGCCTTCGATTTATCCGGTTTTCCCCGAGTACCCGCCGGGGAGGTGAACACCACCTTTGATGACCGTCGAGAAAGTGGTGACGGCCCCGAAGACCGCGATCAACCTAATCGGGCCGCTTCCTACTCGCCCTCCCCAGATCTCGAGGCCCAGTTCCGTGCTTGTCTCGCCAGACTGGCTTCCGCCTGTGCCCGCTTAACCCCATTGCCTCGCGATGATGAGTTCAGTTTTACCGTCTGCATCGAAGTTCGTGAAGATGCTCTCCCGCCCGCCGGCACCACCAAGGAGGAACAAACCTGGATCGTTGCCGAACCTGGCAAGGTTCACCTCCGTTCGTGTACCGCCCCATATTCTGTCTCCAAATTGAGAAATGGTGAACCACAGCAACCACCACCCCGAGTGTCAAATGGCCGCGCCAAAACCGTACCTGTACGGCGAGTTGAGGCCGGTGAGCTTCGTCTGGAATTATGGGTGGAAGAAGCACGGCAGAAATTTAATGAACCAGTGGATTCAGAACATCCAACATGAAAATAAAACATACAAACAGACAGACACACCCACTATGCAGAAGTGTGAATGAAAGCTGGCATTGCTTCATTGTTGTGTCACATCTGTCATTTTTCTCCTTCCATCTCTGTCAATTATTTTCCCTTTTTTCTATTTTTTATTCACACCTGTCGAACACTACTTACGGATCTTCGATCTACACCCATGGCTTATGGTTGTTTCCAACATCTTATTATTGATCATGCTCTTTTGCAATTTTCTATTTTTTTTTTCCCGTTTCCTGTCTTCTCTCTATTCATCGACACCTATTTCCCGTCCTTTCCTTTCCCTTTTTTTCTTTTTCTTTTTTTTTAATCCTCCATTGTCTCGCTTTTCGCGTTTATCTCGTTCTTGATTTAGCGTGACCAATGATCGAACATACATGATGGATGAGGGAATTCAGGTATTGTCGTCGTCCGAAAGTGTGGCGCAAATATTTATAAAATGGGGAGCGGACGATTTTTTGGGACTCGCATGGCATTACATAGATCTGGTTCATATTTGTTTTTTCTTTCTTTTTTCCTTTCTGTCTGTCTCGTCATTTACATTCCTTTTTCCATCTCTCTCTCTCTCTCTCTGTCCCCACCCCTGTTTTTCTCCCGTGATTTGGCTCTTATTTCCATCCGCCATTTTCCTTATTACTTCGACCTGTTTATTTCCTCTTGATTGTTCATCCATACCATTTCCTCTCTGTACTTCTCTTGTCTCTTGTGTTTGATCACTCTCGAACTACATGGTCCTAGGAAATTCAATATTCAGCTACTACTACTAGCTACCAGAGATCGCCGGCATCGCCGAACCAAAAGCCCACGCCCGCGCTAGTGGAGGAAGGAGAGAGAAAGAACGAGAGAGAGAGAGGAGAGAGAGCCGAGGAGAAGAGAGCAGAGAGCAGAGAGCAGAGATGAGAACAAGACGATTCGAGTCCTGTCCGTAATCGATAATATGACCCCCCCCCCCCCCAAAATACGTCGTTGGCATTTCTAATTCGTTTGTCAGTGATTGTTTTCCTTTACTCCCCTGGAAAAAAGTGCTTTCGTGTTTGAGCTTTTGCATTATGCCCAGGCATACATATTGAATACGGCTGATGAAGACTGGCGCAGGGAGGCATACACAGTGTATGTATGTGGTTTACTGTGCGACTTTGGAAGTGATGATTTTGAAAACTGAAAATTTGTTTACCATTCTTCTTCTATATGGGAACAATCTTGCATGGCTTGGGTTGCACATTTCTTCTTTTTACACTGTTGTCTGCTCGGGCGTGCATGGACATGGAAAAAGAAAAGAAAAAAAAAGACAAGAGCTGTGCTGGGGATGTGTATGTTGAAGACTTCGAGAGTGGTATGGTCATGGTCATCCTGTTGCATACATATACATACGTTCTTTTGGCTTTGGTGTATTTTTGTTGATTGTGTTTTTTTCTTCATTTCTTCTCTTCGTTTCCTCATGATTAATGGCAACGAGTTATTGACTGTATCCTAATTTCATTACTTTACTTCTGATGTCCATGAGAGATCCTAGCTAACCGGATGATCCAGCATCAGTAACCCTCCTCCAAACCCATCCCGGCAATATGTCGCAGCATTCCGTCGATGAAGGAAACCTGGCTGGATACCAGGGCTGAGTTGTGGTGCAAGTCTTCCGTCTGGGTTAGGAGAGGGGATATACACTAACTAACCGTAGATATACCTACTGGCACCTATTCCTGTGTTTACCCCCGTCAGATCACATACTAGGATATACCTTTTAATATAGAGATCATTTCCAGACCTAGAGTATAGTTATGGTATTATGGGGTAAGCTGCTATTGAGCCTTCTTGAACTATTCACCTGTCACCACTGAAACGCAGACGTAATCCTTACGGTGTAGACAGCCGAGCTCCGTGATTTAAATCCTGATGCAGCTCAGGGGAAAAAAGTCTAAGATATGGAAAAAGATACCAGCAGGCCAGTCGGGCCCCAACATAGAGCCTCAGAGCTGCTACCAGGATTCCTCTGTAGTCGATCAAAAGATTCATCCCGGACGCCCGGGTGGTTCTCCCGAGGGACTATTATTACTGCACAGGCGAACGGCCTCTGGTGTCCTAAGTCCTGGTTCGTAGCAGTTCGTAGCAGGTGGGACGAACTAGTACGCACCAAAGCTGCATACGGTATGCTGCACGGAGAGCTATCCTTGCCAAGGACTCCTGCATCCATACTGGTCTCCGTCTTCCTGTTTATCTCTGGAAAGTATGTAGCTATGTCTGACGTAGGTTACTCGGTTGGTGAGAGTATCCACTGAGCTAGTCTTAATCGGGATGACATGTGATCGACAAGATCTCCCCGCGGTCATGTGAGTCTCTCACCCATGAGCTAGTACTCTGTACTAGAGGTACTTTTTTACTGCAACCTCTTTTACTCCGTACTCATAAAGCGTGTGGACTGGCTTGTCGGGAGCGTGCCCAGTTTGACGTGGCTACTATGGAGTATAGAAGTGGTCATCTGACCACCACCACCACCACCACCACCACCAGCGCCAGATTTCCTTGAGTACAGCACTTCGTGATGTGACAGGGTGGCAGCTTACATAGAGGACTTAATTGACGAGCTTGGCATAATTGCTTTGCTGTTCTTGGCAAATTCGTGTGGCCTGCAGGCTACCAAACATGATCATTTGTCATGAAGGCTTGGACGATCTCCGTAATATACCAATATCAGGGGTAACTATAGCCGTACCACGTCACTAATCATGTACCCATCTCAAGTTGTTCCTGAAAGGGAGGGGGATTAATGTATTCCGGACTCGGTTAGATTCCCTAGCGTTTCCGACGTGGCAACATTCGATCGCTGATTATGAGACACCTGCGGAGTAAAAATAGGGAATTCAGCAGACAGCAAAGACTGCACAGAAGCCGCTCCACTGGGCTATCAGTCAGAACCCCCCTTGTGGAAACGGTGTCGAATTTATTCAATGCATAGCCGATTGCGGAAGAGGACAGTGTTCTTCATAGCGATCATTTCGAGTAGCTCTGATGAACGTCTCGAAGTAGGGAAGTAGGGGATTATAAGAGAGGTAAAGGGGAAGGAGGTGTGAGATTCGGTAACTTAGCTTGCCCACTTTGTAAAGTCCAGTACAGTAGAAAACTTCTCGGACGAAACTTGTGTAACTATCCTCGGTGCAGGCGCAAAAGGATTAGATCTCCCTTTGGAAAGCTGATATCCTAGGCTGGAAAGTGAGCCAACCCCATTGTTGGAGACTAGTAGAGGATAAATAACTAAGGAAATATGACTATGTCAGGTTTCTGGTGCGTCAACAGCTGATGAAATCGCCGCTACACTTAATCAAAAACTCTAGAATTGTGTAACTTATAATTGGGGCTTTTGGCTGGCGGTTTTGCTCAAGGCTAACGATCCGAATAACTGTAGACATATATTGCGCCACACCCTCATGGGAAAACTAAGCGACGAGGCTCTAGACAGAACTTCTGTTGCATGAAGTGTGGACAAAATGACACCCGCCCAACCAGTCCAGGTCTACTAGGCGACATCGAACACCCTACTAGGCTACTACTGATGCTCCTATTGAACTACTCTCCTTTGAGAGAAGCAGTGCAATGGATGATTTGTCATCTCCATGTGTATTTATCCTGAAAGGTGGCTTGGAGCAGCTGTTCAACTTCCAGATGCAAGTGACACTATACCCATTGATCCAAAAATCCTTACCAATGGAGAGCCTTGGAATGCGAGCGAGTCATACCATGCCATCCAGCAAAGGTGACCATGAAAGTGCCCAAGAAATAACTTGTGCTTATCCTGAGCCTCTGCCTACCTTTTAAGATGTTGCCAACTCTCCCTGGAATTTGACTGATGGGGGTGATAACCTGCTGGATTGTGTGCCTTGCATTTCTGATCACCCTTGTGGCAAGGGAGATGATCAACCAGTGCACCTTATCAATCACAGACATGACTCTGATACCATTTGCTTTAATGTGCAAGACCCAAAATCCCACTCCTGCAGTTCTGAACCATCAATCATGTGACAAGGATATTCTCAGAGCAGTCAGGGGGGAGAAGTTCAGGCACGATTCAAGTCTACTGGTATACCTTTCGCAAGGATAAGTAGAGTCAATAAAACATGTTGGGATGTACGCGAACATAATATCCAATGTGGTCCTTAGTAAACCCGTCTCGCTTATTCTTCACTCTGCCATCATTTCAGCCCTTTCCCCTATGTCTTTGGACTATCCATCAAGGTCCATGCTCTAACTACTTTGTAGATGTTTGCTTTTTGGCGAGCCGCTATCTTCAGCTGAAGGGCCTTTTACTGCATGACAGCCTCAAGAGGTCTCCAAATTACCTTTCGAAATAGAAACCTGCAAAGTCCTGGTTCATGGCTTGGCAAAAAGACAGAAGAGAAATACTATGTGCTCGGTTTGAAAAATCGGTCGACAACTATTGATAACATGGGAAAGAAATATGCTCTTCCTGAACAACCGCAGCACAGACTTTATGCCTGAGGCATTAAGTGATACCGAGCCAAGTGGCTTAGTAATCGATAATCGGGCATAAACAAGTGCCACCTCGCGACTCACCTCGCGACTCCTAACATGAGTTGTTCCACAGCCATGGTTGCGGTTCATTTCTGCTGGCCCATTCAAACCAAATCAGCGGCTGGCTATGCAGGAGATTGATGAATTACGACGTCAGCTCGAGGAGGAGCGACAGGCAAGGAAAAAACGCAGAGCAGCGCCAGGAAGAGGCAGAACAGTGACTGCAACACAACACCCTATTTCACCTTCTCGATCGCTGCCACAACTCTCTGCCTCAAGCGATCCGAGTTGAGATGGATGTGACTCTCACGACCCAGGGCGACGCGACCAATCCAGTCAACCGACTTTACCCCAAGCGTATCGTCCCTTGGCTTGACGTCCCCCAACTCGAAGAGTTAGTCCGGAAAAAGTTCGACCGCACGGCTGGCAATATAATATCTAAAACACTAAGAGTCAAACTTATATTTCGTTGGCCGATTCTTTAAAGCTTGCATCTTGAAATTCTGTACTATGCTATCGCTCTCACGAGAAGCGCGCCTTCCCCTTCCACTCAATCACAACTTCCTTCAGCTTACTCAGATCCAGAGTCTCTGGGTGCTTCGCCTGCACAGTCCATTGTGTAAATGGAGTCGGCATGGCATAGTCATCCGATTTATAAATTGCCCGAATCTCTACATCCCCCTTGTTACCCTCTGCGTCGACCTGGTATTGGAAGGTGCGTTCGAGTGGGAGGCTGGTAAAATTGTATACCTTGTCGTCCTGGATGTCGGCGTATGTTCCGGATGTTGATATTTTCACGGAGACTGCCCGGTCATCTTGGTTCTTGGGTGTCACTCCGAGTAACGTCACCTCCATGCCATCGATACGGAAATGGGAGCCTTCTTTGAACGGACCGGCGAGGTCCTTAGTGGCTGATGTGTCGGGCATGAGGGTGAAGGTAGCCGAATTGCTGGTTTTTAGTGACTGGACCATGTCTTGAAGGTAGTTCATGGGAAGCTGAAGTGGTTAGAGATGTTTCACGATGGTGGTTTATAGACTTACAGTATTGGGCGGAGCCTTGTAGGTGAATTCTGTCAGGATGTTAGCCAGAGTCTATCTATAATCAGGGTTGATCAACCTTGGAAATCACTCGAGTACTTGGATTTGGCAGCCTCGATCTCATGGTGGATCCGAGAAAGGTCCTCTTTATAATCCGCAACTTCCTTGAGGGGATCGATGACCACGGAGCTATTCGAAAGCGTCATAAACCTTTCGGCCCAGATGAGGTTCTGCATGTCAATGGCAATGGTAGTCCGCAGTGCCATGTAGCGATCGAAGAACTTGGCTTGCGCAACGATAAACGTGTGCTCTTCGGCTGTGAGATTCTCCACGAGCTTCTTCAGGGTTGCGGTATCCTGTTCGGCAAGATGCTGCTCGAGCCTGGCGCGGACATAGCCCTGGCCCGCCTTGATGGCCTCTGCCTGTGCCTGAGCGAGCTGCTTCCCGTTGATAGCATGTTTGCGAAGAGCCAGTTGATATGCGGATGCACCGCCAATGCCCTGCGCAACAGGGAACGCGAGCTGGTCATCTGATTCCAGTTGCCATTTATCCCACGAGGCAAGGGACTGGATCGCAGCAGCATCGCCATTGGCCCCAGATACCTCATCGGTGGTCGGCATCTTCTCTGTGAAATTCCAGCTGGCACTCATGATCGAACGGACCGATTTATCCATCGGGCCATAGAGATCGAACAAGGCTTTGGCACCGTTGAAGACCTTTTTCATGGTGGTCGACTGCACGATCTTTTTGAAATCCTCGATCACGCTGTCGACTTTTTCCACCGCCTCAATCGCTTTCTCTGATGTCTCGACGTCCTTTGCAATATCGCCTGCTTTTGAGGGATCACCGACGGCAATTGAACCAACAGAAACGGCGAAAGCTAGCATGGTTAGCGAAAAATTAAGGAGGAACAGAGAACCTACAGATGATAGCGGTGATGATGGTGAACGCTGCCTGTAATCTCGTCATCTCCTTCCACTTCTCGATTCCCCGTTGCAGCTCTGCCGAGGCATTCTGCAGCACGAACCTGTCCTGTTCAAACGTCGCCTGAGTGCTTCTGACTGCCTTTGTCGCGGCCTGATACTTGTCCAAAGCCGTTTCAACTAGCCTGTTGGTCAACTCCGACTTGTCTTTCGCATGCGCTAGCATCTGCTCGCCTGCCTGGCGTCGGTCATCGACAGACTGCGACTTGTCCTGGAAGCGCTGGTACTGCGTCTCAAAAGCACCGGCTGCATCGATAGCCATCTGCAACGTTGTTTGATACGAGCTCACCTGTAGGACCGGAAAGAAGTTCATGTTCGGCCCGGTCATAGTTTGCGCCGTCAACTGCTGCCCGAGGGCCACGGCCTGCATGTTGATGAGAGCTCCTGGGCCTGTGGTGCTTTGGACGGATGCCTTAGCCACATGCGAGGCTAGGGAAAAGGCAATCTCTGGCTTGGACCAGAATAGAACGGTTGCAATACGTAGCTGCGTGTCCAGCAACTGGTGAAAGTATTCATGATAGCCTGACACCGGCTCATATGTGTCTCGGTAAAGGGCCTGAAGCTTACCCTGCTCCACAGCCAGCGTTACCGCGACATGCTTGCTGCCCAGCCCCAACTCTAGCTTGGAAACCGCCTCGGACCCGGAGAGAGAATACGTGATTTCACCCTCAACCTCAGAGGCATAGATGAGTACGGCACCGTCTTGATCCGGTTCTGGGGCTAGCTCTAGGTGAATCTTTCCAGATGTAGCCAGAAGACGACTGTGGATGGAAAGAGAGCCTGACGCCGGGAGTTTGCAAATGGTCGTGTCTTCTTTGAACGCAAGTACATCCGTGAAGATGGCAACGGTGCCGAGAGTTGAATTCAAAGCCTGCTTTATATCAAGATAGACGTCGCGGATGTTGAGAAAGCCCTACCCGTGTCAGCATATATACCAAGGCCAGGATTGAGCTGCTTACCGCATTTTCATTCTTGTCCATGGCAGCCCTGAATGGCACCTTGGAGACTGCATCCAACTTGGCATAACCCTGATCCCAGTCCACGGGACCGGATAGTTGTTTTTGGACTGAAAAGGTTGCCATCCTGTCCGAGCTATATTCTCAGACACCAGTGTTCAATGTGTGGTGGCATTGCCATTGAAGCGCTTTAAATGGGCTGTTGACAACAGCATCTGAATGCCCCGCTTCTCGTGCAAGCGACTTCAGCTCTGGACAGCACATGGTGGGGTCTGATGATGCAGGCTCAGCTACACAGCGCAAGGCAACTGGATGCCCAATTGGTACTCAGATGAAGAAATAATGGCGATTAGATCCCTCGCTGAAAAGGAGCCAAGATGGCATGGCTGAGCTGAATGTACAGAGAGTGAGTGACACGCGTGGTATAAAGCGGGTCTGCACTCATTATAGATCCACGTTTGAGCGAATTATGCACTGTCGCGGACTGCTATGGGATAGGCGATATGTGCCAGGTCTTGCATCTGGTCGATCATCTGCAACTAAAGCATCACTTCAGGCGGGGTTGGTGTTCGTCTCTTCAGCTCTTCAGCTCTTCAGCTCTGCCAGGATGCATGCGGACCGAGCCGACAATAAACTGGAACATGGCAAAATGACATAAAAACCAAGGAGCGGGCTCTCTTATTGGGGCCAAACCAGAAAGAAAGAAGGGCAGTTATCTTCATTCACCATGGCACCCCCTGCAACAGACAGCACTCTCCTCTCCCCCAAGGATCTGGACAATGGCAATGGCGAATTCGCTTTTGCCCACACGGATATGATCTCCCTCATGCGATATGTCACGGAAGGCTGTCTGCTGCCAACCACCGTTGATGCCTATACGACGAATCTGGGGTTCAAGACAACGGACCTGACCAAGGAGGTTTTGACCGAGCTTAAGTCGATGCTTGGTTCTTATGGGCAGGTTGGTCGCTTCTCATGGTATATCTTTACATGGCTGGCTGACTGGAATGGATGATAGATTCGAGACACCACGACCGAGTTCCGCGACAAGACCTGGCCGGCTGTGGTGGACCTGGCAGCTAAAGTCAGGGACTACGCAGGAAATGCGGGAGGAGACCTGGAAACATCCTACTATAAGAACATCCTGGACTGGGTCAAAGAGTACTGCACCACCGACGATGCCAGCAGGAAGGAGGAGCTGAAGGGGAACATCACCACACTCGTCAATGACCAACTTAAGGCCATCGACAATCTGTCCAAGGATATCAAATCCACCAAGGAGACGCTGAAGACCTTTGACACAACCAGTCAAGCACAGAGCAATGCACTGAGTAATCACAAAAAAACCATCGCGACTCTGCTGGACGGAAATAAAGGCAGGATTGCGACGCTGCGGGCGCAGATTAAAACGGACCAAGACCAGCTGCAGAAGGATAAAGACGAGTATGACCATGGTATGGTGCCCAGCATGTACAACAATAAGCCAGTCTAACAAATCCTTCAGATCTGCTCGTCATGTACACTCAGGCGTCTTATGCCTGGATGTAAGTGCTTCCACTGCATGGCAGACAGATATATGCTGATGAAGATAGCCCCATCATCGGCACCATTCCCGGCGTCACCGTGATGGCAGTCTTCGCACAAAAGGCAAGTGATATGCTGGGCACCATCGACAAGCTCAAAACGACAATTGAAGGCGAGCAGGGCGAATTGAAGGGAGACATTCAACTGGACACAGACATCCACCGCATGGATGTGAGTATCTCACTCTGCTTCACGGACAGCACTAACTGCCCTCACAGGCGAGCCTGGAGAACCTTGTCACGATGATCAAAGCGGCCATCACAACCGTTGAGAAGCTCGAAGGTGCCTGGGAGATCATCGGGGCTGATCTCCAGGGAATCCACGATCTGGTCCAGAATGACGGCAAGCATCCGCTGAATAATGTCATTGCCAAGTTGGACGGAAAGAAGATTGTTGGAAAGTGGAATGAAGTGCACGCTTACAGTATGTGCTCTCTCCCCCTTGTTATTATTCTATCTTAACCGTGCATGCAGCCACCAAGTACATTGATACCGCGTTCATCAGCGAGGTGGAAGTCAAGGATATCGACCAGTATCTCAAAGAACTAGGTGATGCGATCAAGAAGAACAACCCTCCGAAGCATGGCTAAGATGGTACCGTGTCTCTTAGATACTGCACATCGAATATGACACATAGGGCGTACCCAGCACTTAGCACATTGCAGTAGAAATACATTCAATAGTTGCAAAAGATTCTGGCTAAATTGAAATCAACCAATTATAGTCTAATGCTTGAGTGTGCAGCAACCACATCCACCCTCGTGCGTATTCCTCCAAAAGTTCAACAAAGTCCTCATCATCCTTGGCCATATCCCCAAACACCCGACCGATGCTCTCTCAGCCAGCTCGCATCCTCTCCAGCCTGTATAATTAGCTAAAATATCCAAGTAGAGCAGAGTAAACACCCTCGGGAAAAGAATCCCCATTTCTACCCCCGTCGTAATACTATCCATGAAAAATACTGCACCCACCTTCCTCTCTTCAACGTCCCTCGTGCCGTTATTAATAATCTTCATTCATGCATCCTGAATCAACGCAGCCAGACTCGTAAGCTCGTCCGGCGTTCTCCCTCGACCACCTCGGATGTGAGCGAAAATGCAGTTCACGGACCATCTATACGCTCGCCAGTCGGATAACTATTCCGCATACTTCTGCTTAGTCATGCCAAACAACCCTAACTAGTACTTGGGGGCTCTAAGAAGAATACGGGAACGAGATGTCGTGTGACTTTTCCGAATCCAAAAGGAACCGCCATCTTGGCTGTGCCAGCCTCCGTTGGGCCCATGTCTCCATCATCATTCCTCGCTTCATAGAGTGAGATATTCAATTTATAGATGCTAACTGACAGATCTGTTTTCTATGTTGTTGACTGACTTGGATGTCTGGGGAAGAATTACAAGCTCTTGAGTCAACAGGTCATCACATGATGCCCTATACTTCTATGTTATCAGATTAGATTTGAAACGGTGCCCTGTATTCATCATGTTAGTGACCGAGGACGAAATCTTCAACCTTACTGTTGCACGTCCAAAACTCAGTCGTGGGGGAGATCTGCCATCAAAATGGCAGCCGTGTGAAATACACCTGGAATGGAGATAACTTCAACGTCAAGCATAGGAATGCAGCAATGAATGCAGCGCATGCTCAACACTTCTTCCACACGCAGACAACCAATCAATGATCCAGATTCCAGAGATTAGCCATGCATGACAAGAGGACACCGGCATGGCTTGGATTATCATGGAATACATCTATGTTGATTTATATGGACAAACATGGGTTGTGGATTTCCAGCTCTCTGGCGTGCTTCCGACAAGCTTCATGAATTATACCATCAATATCCCAATTGGAAAGTCAGGGAACCTGCTTCGTGAAGAATGAAGGAGAGGTACCACAGAAGCAGGCTGGAGGATGAGGTCGATCAGGTTACCGAAGTGAACTCTGTTTTAGGGAGTAAAGGGTCCCATCGCTCTAATTTGGTTGTCATAGTCGCTTTTTCGCTTTTAGATAGAGCGTCATAGTTGCCAGTAGTTAAGACTAGCTAGCACTTTCCACGTCGGGGACACCATGGAGTCGAGCAACCTCCGCACAGGCAGACCGGGTTACTGGTTTGGTCTTTTGGGACCAACATCCCCTCGCACCTCCTCCCTAAATAGACCTGATCCATTACTGTTAGAGTCCTGGATATCGACCCATTAACACTCCAGCGACCTGAATTTCCTTGACTTGGAGTTCAGAATACTTCAACAAGGATGACGTGTAAACATTTTGAACTGTGCATCAAGTCTTGTTGGCAGATTCCCGACATAGACATGAAAGGATTCTCTATGGGAATTGAAATAGCCTCTGGCGCCTTGTAGAACGAGGAAGGGTCTCGATCTATGCAAAGCGCATCACCTGGACCGGACACTACCACCAATCAGTGCAGTTTCCCATTGCCCCTGGCAGGTGGCGTTACCCTTGGCTAGTTCCTTCACTCAGTCAGTGACTTGGGGCGATCCTATTTTCGGCACAACAGTCGTGGGTATGTCGGTTGTCGCGATTACATGCTTGTAACTCGTGCTAATAACTGCTTGACCCTTTTAGCACACAACAGTTGGAAAGTCTCAGAGCCCTAAACATGATCACGTCTACCGCGGAAGAAGCTGGAGGCGAGACGGGTAGTGGAGGAGCCGAGGGACGACCTGAGTACGGAGGCGTCAGAGCTGGGGAGTCTCACGCTGGGGAGCAGGAGTTCAGCGTCACTTGCCAGCCGGCCAGTCCTGTTGGAGAAAGTTGCGAAGAGTTCTAGCTCGCAAGTACACGCACATTTGTCTCGATAAGGGAAGATGAAGCTGAGGCTGGTGCAGGGAAAGTCGGCCGGGCGCAGCAACAGGCTGGACAAGTGGACAAGACACTCTACGGAGTACCTCAGCAGTTTTCTCCAAGGGTGGCATATCTTCTGGCAGCGCGATGAGTTATTATGCCACGTCATTCAGATTCCCTGGTCTATTTGGCCGTGTTGGCTATAAGTGACTCCGTAGATAGCTCTTCGTAGATCTCGATATATCTTATCAAAAGCCATTTCCTCATCGGGGATAGTGCGACCCCGCGAAGATACCAAACCCGGCGACACCTCAGGCAGAAACCGCATCGTCACCTTCCTGTTCGAATTGTCTCTTTAACGGACTCGACGAGCCGGAGCCCCGCACAAAGCCCTAATATTGACTAATGAACCGAAATTATAATGCTACATTATTATGTAGTAATTAGTCCGGACTCCGTACTACAGAACACTATGGGGTGCACGGCAGGTCCGCTTGTCGTCGCTTGCCTTCGGGGTTCTTTTTTGGTTTGTTTTTATTATATCATTGTTTGGTGGTGAGGCGAGATCCGTGGCTTCCTTGCCGATAAATAGTTAAGTGGCCGCGGACCCCGTTGATTATCTTCGTTTTATCCCGTCTTCTGGGTTTGATTATTTTTTGCATACTGGATTCAGCCATACTCCGTATAATACACGTTCGCATACTATATACAGAATACACACGGACTTGCCCAAACCAAACAAACCATCTCCGACAACATGGCAGATACTCCCCTCGGCACCTCACCAACCCTGACTCTGGTCCCTGCCACACCCGCCGAACGGCTAGCCGTCCTCAACATCAACAGTTCCGCCTGGAAGGGCCCGCTAACTGTCGCCGACTACATCGCCCGCGAAGACCACCTTTTGAAGCAGCAGTTAACCGGATCGCGGCTGACGTGCTGGATTCTCGTCGACCGCGCTCAGCCCGTGAATAACAGGACGATTTTGAGTTCGTGCGAAACGTTCGAGAAAAATGCCCTTGTTGCGTATAATGGGGTCGTCGAAGAGCGCGTCCCCACGTACGGCGTCGGAAGTGTGTTTTGTCGTAAGGAGTTTAGGGGGCTGGGCTATGCTAAGCGCATGATCGAGGAGCTGTGTCGGGTATTTGATGGGAAGAAGGTGGTTGATGCGGAGAACGGGGTTGATGGAGTGGATGGAGTGGGAAAAGATCAAGGCAAAAGAGAGAAACCGTTGTTCACGATTTTATTCTCGGATATCGGAAAGAAGTTCTATGCCCAATTTGGGTGGAAGCCTTTTCCGTCCGCACATGTTTCCCTGTCATCTATCGACGAGACGGAGTTCAAGCGCGACTTGCCCGGGGTTGATCTTCCGCTAGCCCAGACGAGCGATCTTACAGCCACAGATGTGCGCAAGGCCATGTGCAGTGAAGAAGTCGCACAGAGACAGCGCGAGGCTCTGCGCATTGCTTCGGAGGAGTCTCCCGGCATGGCGAAAGTCGCCATCGAGCCGGACTATGACCATTTCTGCTGGCACTGGGCGCGAGAGGAGTTCTATTCCGAACGGCTGCGGCCCGATAAAAGCCAACCGTTAATCAAGGGCGCTGGTCATGACGGCGTGGGTGTCTATTGTGCTTGGAATAGGAACTTTGGCGAAAAGTCGAACGAGAACACCTTGTTTATCCTACGCTGGACATACGAGGATCCCAAGACACCAGCGCAGACTCAGGCAACTATCGAGGCCATGGCGGCTATTTTGCGACGAGCCCAACACGAGGCACACGAATGGGGTATGGCGACAGTAGAATTTTGGAACCCGACGCCCTTGATGCAGAAAGCTGTGTCCCTGTTGGATCCAACGATTCAGGTCGTGCATCGCGAGCAGAGCAGTATTGCCAGCCTGCGCTGGACAGGTGCTGAGAATGGTTTGGGTGATGATGTCGAATGGTTGTGGAACGAGAAGTATGCCTGGTGTTAGGTTGGTCTTTCTCTTTACAAACCTTTTTAGCAGCGTTGCTTCTCCATAGAGCTTTGCACGCATACCCTTAGCCCCCAACATAGATCACGAAGACCACAAAGATATTGTTACTCGCATTCATATTTGATTGTTGTCCAGATTAACGCCGTCTCTGGTTCTTGAATAGCTCGTGCCAATTCCTGGTCTTCTTAGCCGTAGCAGCTGCACCTCCCGCAGACGACTTCGCCTCTGTCGTCTGTTGAGCGTTTTTGTTGAAGCAAATCGTTGTTGGATCGGGGGTTTTATACGATCCCTCCTAGCCAGATCAGCAAAAGGCAATAACTCTATTTATAAGCCTGTCCAGAAACCAGTGACTTACAGGCAACTTGGATAACGTCACTTCTTTCGTCCACGCTTCTGGAAGATTATCCTTCCATGCGTTGAGAAATTCGCTTCGTCCAAGGGCCGATTCCGCGCTGGGTGCCATTGCCTCCAGGTATGTCGAGCCAACCCATTGTATACAACGGGATTTGTCGATGTTCGTCCCTTGGTAAGTCAGCCACTTGTACTCTCCCAGGACCAGAGCGCAAAGCTCAGAACTCACATTTCAGTTCAGCCCCGTTAAGAGGGATAGCAGACGCGGCGTCAACTTCACAAACCCTCCTAACAACCGCCTCGAATAACGCCCGCGGAAACGGCTCATCCCCGTTATCATCTAACACCGATTTCCACAGGTCATTGGCTAGAAACTGTTTCTCCAAGTTGATACCCTGCAGAACAGCACCTTCGACCACTCGCTTCCATACAGACACCTTGCACTTCGCAGACGGTCGTCTGCAATAACCAGCCGCCGAATTCGGATCGATGTCTGAACAACGGCGCTGCACGAACGCACATAGATCCACCCAGGCTTCTTCACACTGTGCGCGCGACACGGGAATATCGGCAAAGACCCCATTCCGAATAGTGACCTCTAATGTATCCATATCCATATCCATATCCGTATCCGTATCCATGTCGACGTTCCCCCCTCCAGGGCCATCATAGACCCCCACAGTCCTTGTTAAAAAAGGAACTGCAGAGAACCCTTCTTTCGGCGTGTGCAGCTCCAACGTCGAACCGCATTTCGCGATCGATGCCATCCCATCTGTCACCAGGTCTGTATCCACGTCCATACCCTTTTCTCCATCGCCGCCAGCTACAACATTCATGTCATCCCTCCGCAGCACGTCGGGATCACTACTCGGGCGAAGGGCATGTAGTGAATTCGAGGACTGCACCTGTCGGATCTGATAGGTTCGCGTGGGTGTGCATAGGTTAACGTAGTCCGGGGCGCCTTCGGCTTCATCTTCGGTTTGGGTTGCGGTTGACGACGTGGGCTGGCGTGGAGGGAGGGATTTCAGTTCGAGGCTGTGGTTTTGCACTCTGTGTTAACTCGGATTATTACTTGACAGAGAAGGTTGAAGGTTGAAGGCTGAAGGGGAAGTACGTAGGAGCTTCATCCGATGAGAGCAAGTCCACCAATTCCGGAGGCAATTCAAGTAATCGGAAGCCTTGCTGGGGAGTTGCATGGGTGAAAAGAATACTGCGTGCGGCTTGTGTAGACATTTTGCTATCACTAGAAGGATCGTGAGGAGTGCGTCTAGGGACAGGACTTTTCTGGATGTGGAAGAGACTTAACGCGACGACGCGACGGCGGCGGAACGATGCACGGACCACCGCTTATATACGGAGTGTCTAGGGAGTAAGACTGAAAATACATGCAGCATTGATACAGATTAGCCCTCTATAGATAACCAAAAGTAACTCCTTATGAACTCAAAAACATAACCCGGTCCAGGATCGTAAGTCATAGTCCGGACATTTGTAGGAATAGTCGTCCAGCCCGCTGGACATCGCTGGCGTTAGTTAACAGTTCCTGACTGAGATAGAAGGATATGGCAGGAAGACAAGCTCGCTACTGCTTCTCTTATTTATCCTGTATATCTCCAGCGCTCTGTTTTGCAACCTCTACTCCAGGGTCCTCTCCGGAGCCCTTCTGGGCCTTGTCATCCCTCGCGGCTTGTTGTTGCTCTTTCAAGACCGCATCGTGGATGGCTGCGCCGTCAACCTCCCATTGTCCTCTCGGGGTTTGAAATAACTGCTCAGAGCGCTCTTTCTTTTTGACTTCTTCTTGTTCCACTTTGTCGCGCTCTTGTTGCATTTCTTCCATGTGTTTGAGGTCATCGACACTGGGCTCGTACAGATGCCAAATCGTGTAGTGCGGAAGTCCAACAACCGAGAATCCCAAACGACGGGCCATCTGAACGTGTTAGCGACGCAACAGATTAAACCATAATGATGACTAGTCATTCATACCTTGCCAAACGCTTCGGTCTCCGCATGCCTCTCAAAACTGAACGCCGGAAAGTGTACACCTGCGCGGAATACCTTGGCTTTAGCCAGGATGCTGACACCTCCAATGCCATCGAGATCCATCTCCATTTCAGGGTCACCAAATGGATCGCGCAAGTAGGCAAGGTGAGGTCGCCAGGTGGCGTACTCCGCATACCCTTCCACAATGACCGCGTCCTCGTCCAAGGTCTCTGCCAGGGCCACCGCAGTCTCCGATTCCTGCCATGAATTCAGGTCATACGGTTGCTCTCCACCCAACCAGTCAGGAAGAGGCCGCCAAACATCTGACAGTCATTAGCAATACTGAAATGAAGCCCGAGGCAAAACACTCACTAGGCACAATAACATCTTTATCGTGTTTCATCAGATCCTCTATGATCGAAACGGGTGCAGTTTCCACATCTGCATCCCTCCAGTAAACCCAACTATGCGTCGGACGCAACGTGGCCGTCAACAGCCAATTCCTCGCCTGTCCCATTCTCTTTCTCCGCCCCGCCTGTGCCGCAAACCCATGGCGACTTTCAAAATCTTGCGTGACCAACTGCCCGAAATCCTTCTCGATCACCGAGATCTCACCAAACGTCATCTTGGGATCTGCATCTTTCTGCAACTCCTCCAGCATCCGTGACAACATCTCGAGCGTCCCATCCTTCGAATCGGAAACCAGGAAAGCCAAGTCGATCAGGTTATGCGGGTACGTGAGGTTGCGCAGGTGCGAGAAGAACATCGGCAGGTGGGAGGTGGCGTCGCGGAGGGGAGTACACATCAGCACTCGCTCCTCGTGTTCCCACCCATTACCAGTCCCCTCGACCGCAGATAGATCGTAATGTCGGACCGTTTGGACCTGGAAGTCTTCGCCGGAGGGAAGGAGGCCCAGCGTGATTGTTGGGAGGATCGCAGCTCGCCATGAAGGGAAGATCAGGATAGAGAGAAAAAGGGAGATGCCGCCGAGGAAGCACAATCGACTGATGAGTTGTCTTCGACGTCGGAGGGCGGATTGTGGGCGTGGTTGGAAACTACACAGCATCGGGCCGTCCAGTTAGTCAATTGACGATATGACGTGAATGCTCCAAAGGCCTGCCTGTCGTCTTACCGGGAGGAAAATGTACTGCCCCCGCGAGGGTAGGCGGGATAGCCGGTCAACAAGGCGTGATGCCTGTCCATATCGCCATAAACAGCATCTAGCAATGATCCAAAGCTACCAGGAATCACGGAGCCTCAGGGCCAAGGATCCCTGGAGAAAGGTGGCCTCGCTTTCCTTCCTCCCTCTCCGATGAAGTGTTGCTGGTACGATCAACTGCCGGACCCGAAAAGAATGCAGATCTCGATTTTAGAACCCGTCTAGGTGAAAAAAATGAGGAATAAAAGAAAGACAATGGACAAGTGCAATTGTGTCCGGGAGGTGGCTAGGGACGAAGGCGAAGTCGAGACGGCGCAAAGGGCTGTTTGGCGATTCTGCCTTTGGGCGGAAGGCAAAAAAAACTCCGATGATGATATTCCGTCACGGATAACGGTTGCACTGTTTCAGCAGATAGGAACAGGAAATTAAATAAGGAAGTAAGTAAGCATAATAGGATAACGAGAATTGCATTCTTTTGTGTGAAGAGAATTTATAATCGGACAATAACATCATAATAGTAGTATTGTATGCTAACAAGAATCATTGCTCATGTACCATTCAACCCTAGCAGCAACGATAGTAACAAGGCTGCCTACCTCACAACGGCATTCTTCAAGACCTTCACTGTGCAGAGTCCCCCGGATTGGGTTAAAAGCTTGCCTACAGCTGGCTTGCCCTCCTGGTCCTGCACCGACGGCACTGCACTCTTGTCAAACGCAACCTCCAAATTCTCCGTAGTCGTAAAACCCGGCTGGAACGTTTCCCATATCTTCTTCTTGGGGTTGAGCACCTTCTCCGGCTCGCCTGCGCTCCAGCCCTCGAAAGCCACGCGCTGACCGGCAGGAGCGTCCGCAGGCGGACTGACCAGCTCGACGGGGCCGGCGTGCGAGTCCTCGCCCTCAGCCACGCGTGGAGAAGCCGCGAGCACCATGGCGCAGGACTTAATACCACGCATGGTTACGGGCTTGAGGTTGCAGATGGCGACAATCTTGCGGTCCTGCATCTCCTCCAGTGGCACCAGGCCGTTCAAACCCGAGCACACAGTCCGCACGGTCTTGCCGGTCGCTTCGTCAGTCGACGTGTTCTCGGTGCCCGGGGCATCACCGCAGTCGATAGTCGAGACGTACAGCGAATCGGCGTTGGGGTGGTTCACGGCGCGCAGGATGTGACCGACACGGAGGTCAATGACGGACGGCGACAGAGGCTCAGCAGGGGCTGGGGCAGGCTTGGGCTGCTTCTCCTTCTTCTCTTTCTTGTCTTTCTTATCCTTTTTGTTGCCACCGGCTTCAGCGACCTTGGCCTCCTCTCCGGGCTTACCCTGTCCGACGACCACCTTCTGCTCACCACCGGTAGCGGCAGACTTCTCCTTCTTCTTGCGCTCTTTCTCTTCCTTGGGGTCCACAGGCTTGGGGATGTACCGCACGTCGTTGACGTCAATCCAGACCTTCTCCTCCTCCGGAATCCGCAATCCAAACAAGCGGCTATTCTGCACGAAATCCACATGGCGCACAATATGGTGGTACCCGATTTCGCCGGTTCGCTCCTCGGGGCTCCATTTCTCAACGACGGGCCCCAGAAGCGCATACGCGGCGATATCAGCCACCGACGGTTTTGTACCCAGCAGCGTCGTCCGCGTCGCTAAGTGTCCGTTCAGCTGCGAGAGGATATTGCCCACCACGCCCTTATCATGGTTCACCAGAGCCACTTGCAGGCCCGAAGTCGTATTCAGCCATTGCTTAATGTCAGCATTCTCAGCATCCGAGAAGGTGGTCCGCGGAAAGATCTTGGGATTCGCGTGCAGGAGATCGGGCTCCGTGTCATCGGGCGAGACAGCGCCGGGGTAGGACCGGTACAGGAGCGAGAGAAGGGAAGTCCAGGGCGCGGAGTTAATAGCCATGTTTGCGAATGAGCGGCGCGCAGGTCGAGTGCTGCGAGTGAATGGCGGAAGAGAATAATAGGGTGAGAGAAGAAGACGAGGAGGGGTGTTGCTGGCGAATCGCGGGGTTGTTGTCGTTCGCAGGGCGAGACGCCCAAGAGTACCGGCAGTATTGAAAAGAGACAACTTGTAGCAAACACTGAGAGATCCCAGGAATGGAGCGGGATCTCAAAAGAGAAGCTAAAGGACCAAAATGTCAAAGACTAAAGCAGAAATAGGAGGCCGTTTAGTTGGTCTAGTGCAGTCACAAACTCTCAGTCATTCGTTTTTGTCCCTCTTGCCGGGCGGTCAGTTTTTTTTTAGGGGTTAGGGTTGCATCATGTGACCCATCTTCTATACTCTACGACAACAGGAAAAACCAAGGCGATCATAGTGAAACACAGCATTTAATATGGAATATGAACAGTAAAGGCAACTTTCAGATGACCGTCTCTCATTTTTGGGGGGCTCTAAGAGACCAGTCCGCCGAAGTTTGACAAAACATTGACCCATTTTCTTCTCAAGCGTGTCAACAGGACGACAGCCAAGTTACCCATGACCTTGAGATTGCCTGTCTGTTCGAACGATGACCGTGCGATACCAGATACTTCGTGGAGTGCATGCTTGTTAGCCAGTAATCAATGATTCATGGCACCAAGAGCATGGATGCGCCGTGTAACTAGAAATCACCTGCAACTGCTAATTAAAGAAAATAAGAGTAAATGCAGAAAAGTTCGTGTTATGTCTTTGTCTTATAGACTCGCTATATAATATGCATTTGGGAGGAAATCGATCTATCTGACCTAAGTCGGACCACGATGCTTAGTACTTAGGAGTCGCAAACCCCAGAGACGGTCCTCTCATATCGAAGACCACGAGCATGGATTTGAGAAATACATCTCCCAAGATCTGCATGTGGCTATCTTGATTTGATTGAATACCGCCGTAGCATACTGGAAATACTTAGTTAGTGATTTGTGACTCATGACTGGAGCAGAAAGGGGGATGGACGATGAACTTACAGTCCTCACCAGTCGTAGTGTTTTGGCCCGCGTTCGTAAAGTTGATCAGAGACCCGGGAACAGTCACCAGGTGGCTAGGTCCAATGGCAACCGAGAAATCCGGAAGCTGCGCAGTGCACGGATAGACGTAACCCCCTGAAGATTCGGCGAACACGCCGCCGGCGACCTGCGAATAATACGCCGCAGCCACTTCGGAAGCGACCAGCATCAGCGATGTCCCCGAGTCGGCGATAGACGTGGGTGCTGAAGATATTTGCTCCAGCGGCCCGTCCCCAACGCTGAAGTATTTTGACTCGAATTGCCAGAACCCAGCGGATGGGTCCACAGTCACGTTGACCAGATCGCCCTGGTGCTTGGTGTGGTCGACGAATCCGAACTCATACTCGCCAACGCCGTCGCTTCGGAGTAAGGCCGTGAACACCGGCTCGTCTAGACTGTCCGCGACGTTCTCGAAGAAGGTCTGTTGTCGGTTTGGCTTGACCATGTTGAGGCTTGAGAACCCTAGGCCCACTAGGCCATTGGTGTAGACATCCTGTGTGAAATAGCTGGAGACATCGGTGGGGAGGCCGATGGCTTGCTGCGTGACTGTTGCGCCGCCAATGTCCACTGTATCCGTTCCCACGGGGCCCCATGAGTACGAAGAATCTCCGTAGGTGATATTATAAGAAGATCCCTCCATTTGCTTAAATGTGGAGGACCGCGAGGGGTCAAATAATGTATGGCCTTGGGTCTGGCTCGATGGAAGTTGCGTATTCATGACCCAACTATTCAACGCATGTCAGTCACCTTGTTCCGTATTCAAAAAGGAAATCCGTTTGTTGACACATACAAATCCGCCGAACCAGTGTCAAAATTCATAACAATTGTCTGGCCACCAATCGTAACCGGCGAGACAAATTGCGCGTCTTCCTGGACTGACGACGCGGTAACATCTCCCGTCTGCTCTGTACGTTGCTGGAACCAAGATTCAGATCAATCCCCAGGTCCAGCTTTCCAATACCATACTTGCGGCATGCCCTGGTTAGAGATGACGGGCCATTGAGAGCTCCCTGGAGCACTCGTTCGACTTTGAAGGACCGGCTCTGTCGTTGAGGGTGGATTGGGGCAGAGAGCACACTGCAGCAGAGAGATAGTGCAAAAATAAAAGACTGAGTAAGCTGCATAGTGTCGTCGGTCGTGCACTTCGAATTTCAGCTTTAAGGGTATAGAACAAAAAGGTATATAATAAAAATAAAAATAAAAGCCAGCTTTCCCTTCCAGAAGAAAAGTAATCTATACAACAAAAGAATGTCAACAGGGTCCAGTCCTGACTTGGGACACCTGTGAGTATCAGAAAGAGAAAGAATGAAGAGGTGGCCAAGCACCTGTTGAAGTGAAGACACCAGTATCAGAGGAAAGACACAACAATAAGAAAGAAAGATTGATCAAGGCATCGTAGAGATATAATCGGAATGAATGAAGGGAAATTAGACTAGCACCAGTCAGCTAAAGATGGAGACCAAACCCCCTGGTTGAGCACACACCAAGCCCAATCTCATAAAGGGTATTAATGAAGACAGAGATCTTAGTATGATCGATATAAACAACTCTTTCACTATGTGTAGCAGGATGGGCCCACTTCGGCATTAACCAAGACAAGAATCAATCAAGGAGGTGCCGTAAAGCCGGAGGGGGTGGTTGTGATATCCTGAAGACTCCTAGGAAGATGCTATTCATCTTTGATACGGGGGATTGTCGCCGCAGCCTTTGAGACTGAAGCGCTGAGGAGGGGACTGACAGCGGCCAACGCTCGGTGGTTGTTTGAAGCAGAGTGCTCACAGTAGCGGCGCGCCAATCAGTGTAGATGGCCGGCGTTATACTGAAACGCTCCCGGCGGTAGCTAGGAAGAAGCTGTAACATATCCATATTTGACGTGCTCTAGATGGCGAGCTAGAGATGATGGAGCTTGCAATAGGGTACTTGTATTAAATAGAAAGATGGATACCTCTGTGTACAAGTAAAGGGGTCCTTGCCGTCTCAGATCTACCCTGTATAGAAATGGCGGGAGATGACACATAAAATTATGCCGTGCATAGGAGTCATGCACAGAATTCGAAAGCCGAGTTTCACTGTGAAATGATTAAGGTATTTCAATCGAGGCTTTATTATGAAGAACCGTAGACCTTTGTTTTGTGATGATATGCCGAGACAGTTGAGTCGAGTCTCTCGTAATTCGTATTGGGGGGACAGATTAGCCTCGTCGATCTCATCCGGTAATCTATGTAAAGACACTTGGGAGCTGGGAGCTGGACTGTGCAGAGCGCGCGTTTCTGTTTCACTAACCTAGAAAATGCAACTAGTATTCAAGACCTGTGGTATCAAAACGGGTCGATCTTCAAGAAAAAAGACGCCAGAAGCAGAATTCCAAAACACCCATTACGCCAAAAGAAAATGCACACGCTTGAAAGACCAAAAACAAAACAAATACAACAATGCGAAGGATGTATCAAGAGAGCACATTACTCAACCATATCCTCGGGTAGGACCTGATCCGGGTCCTCTCCAATCAACTGTCCGACCGATCGAACGACCTGCTTGATGGCTTTTGACGCCGGACTATCGGGGAAGTTATCCACAAAGCTCTCGCCGAAGTCACAGGCCATGCCCACGCGCGGGTCTAGCGGAACAGCCCCCAGAAAAGGAATGCCCATCTTCTTCGCGAGACGCCGACCACCACCCGTGGTAGCGCGGAAGATCTGTGACTCGTGGGTGCAATTGGGACAGACGAACCCGGACATATTCTCGACTAAACCCAAGACACGAATACCAGCCTTGCGACAGAAATCAATTTCCTTGCGGACATCCAGCAGAGAGACCTCTTGTGGAGTGGTCACCACCACGGCCCCATCGACGCCGGATTCCTTGAGAAGCGAGTTCACGGACAGGTGCTCGTCTGAGGTTCCCGGGGGTGTATCGACGATCAGGTAATCCAGCTCGCCCCAGTCCACATCCTTCAGGAATTGTTTAATCAACCCATTCTTTTTGGGACCTCTCCAAATCACCGCGTCGTCCCGGTTGGGCAGCATGAACTGCACACTCATGGCGCCCAGGTTGTCGGTCACCCAGACCGGACTCCACCCCGCATTACTCACGTGGACTGTTTCCGCTTCGACGCCCATCATCTTGGGGACGGATGGTCCACAGATATCGGTATCCATGATGCCTACTGTCGATTCGGGATTGGTCGCAAAGCCGTGTGCAAAGAGGGAAGAGAAGGTCGACTTGCCGACGCCGCCTTTACCGGATAAGACTAGGATCTTGTGTCGAATTTGCGAAAGGCGTTCTGTGACGATGGCGATATCCGGATCGGGACCCTTGGGTGCAGATGCGCAGATGGATTGGTTGGGACAGCCAGCGCAGGCATCGCCTTTGCCAGCCCTTTCGGACTCGGGACCTGGGCAGTGTTCTGTGCGTAGTTTAGTAAACCACCCATGAAAATCATCGTGATCCCCCAATATAGAACGTACCTGGCTCTGGAGCAACGAGATTCGGTGCAATCTTCGATGGCGCGGCGAGGTACTCGGCCGTTGGCTCCTCGAGGGACGGTGCCATTTCGTTATCGTTTTTATGACCCAAGTCAATAAGCACGAGAAGACTGGAAAATATAGACAGCGAGGACCTCTGGTGGTTCTGTGTTATCGATCGCCTTGAACAGAGAAGACGATAAGCGTTGGCAAAAGAGTTAGTCGATGATGCTTGCTAAGCATACGGCGCCGGGTTCGGGATGACAAACGGCCCGGTGGCGATTGGCGGGAGCGGTATCGGAAAGCCCCGCGATAGCCCTATGTCGAGTGCCATATTTCAGTACGGAGTAGGCATTCGTATACACTACAGAGTTACAGGACAGGGTACGGAGAGTAGTAATAATAGCTGCTGTCCTAGATATAATCTCTCACTGTTTTTATTGCAGACATGCATAATCCAAGCATCCGGGCGGGTGTCTTCCATATTAATTGCCAGCTGTTGTCGTGCTAGAGTGCTAATGGGCAGCATACCCTATGCCCACTGGATCAATACTTTGTAGAAATCAGCATGAATAATGAAATTACCATTCATATTTCCAATGTTTACTACAAGTATTCTTTATTCCCTTCGTGTCAGAACTCTCCTCCGTGGTAAGAGCCACATACAAGTGATCATTTGGCTTCTGATCTGCGTGATATCACTGTGGACCACAGCCTCAGCAACGCAACCAGTTTTTCCCTCTGTTCGTGTCGGCAAGTACCTGGCAGTTGTCCCTGCATTAAGTGGGCATATCCTCGTCTACGGCATACTTACTTTGGTCCGTGGGTTCTTCAGTGGCCTTGAAATACTCCGTACAGAGTAGGGTAACAATTGGCAGTATTCCAGTTTCTCTCATAACAGAGTTGTCCGGAACCAAGCACCAGTATATGAGCACGCGAGAGCCATGATATCACCTCCTGAATACGAAATAATCAACAGTTGCCCCTCACCACATGCAGCTGCATGAGCTACCCCTCGTCTTCATTACCGGAGTAATTTATTATTGTGGACGCGAGATACAGGCATATTGACTACTCTGTAGAGACTGTCTGTTATGGAGTATATTTATCTCCCAATGCTATACGGAGTACATTCCTGGACGATAATACAAGGTTCACGGTCCTTAAATCGTTTGCACCTGACTTATGCCACAAATAATAACATTCGCTACAGTACTGAGTATCCAGTGCATAACTATGGAGCAAGACAGTGCGTGCGCAAAGTGCCGGAGCGTGGCAGATATAGACCCTGTCCACGCCTTGTTCTGCGTCCTTCCAACCCATTCGCTCTAGCGTCCCGTCTTTTTCCCTTCTCCCCCTCATCTGATTGGCTGCTATCCCTCTCCGCCTCCGGTTCCGTTCCCCCAGCCAGAAACGGTCCACGCAGTGCACGGGACGTGGCCAAGAGGGAAATGTCGCTGCCAGTAGTTCTTAGCGGAGTACGAAGTATTAGACCAGACGGGGTGTTAAATAGCCCTCTTCTTTCAAGGGTAAGAATTGTCTTCTCTTTTTTCTTTTCGCTCATTCATTGTATGTTGCTGCAGTTTTTTGTTTCCCCAGTCCAATGATCTGAGAAGCACAGGCCAACTAGCTACCACTGACGCTAATTGTCACATGCTTGTCGTGCTCTCTTGTTTTTCTTCCTGTTTCTTCTCATATTTCTCTTTTCTCCCTTTTCACACACTCTTCTTGTCAACTTATTTTTTTGCTTCCACAGCGTGTTTTTTATCAATAATGGATCGTGGCCTTTCAACAGGCACCCATCAACAGCATGATGGGCTCCGCGAGAGGAATGCCCCTGCTACTGCGGCTGCTCCCAATGTCGATGCTTTGGCGGCCTCGGGTGAGGTAAACCCCAAGGACAAGGCTGGAAGCGATGGGAAGACTTTTGGGAGGACCCCAGATGGCACTGGTATGTTTTTTATCTACCTTTTCTTTATTCGGTGGTAGTTTTTATATGCGTCAAGACCATTATGCTGCGGACCAGTAATGCAGCCGCGTGGCCGGTTGCATGGAGGAAAAGCCCGCGTGCTAACTTGACCTCTTCAAATCAGTGTTTACGGTCCCGGAGACTCATGACATGGTTTCTCAGCTTCTGTCACCATCAGAACCCAAGAACCTATCTGATTTGTTTGTGCTGGTCATCCTGAGTGGGCATATCCTCCTGCTCTGGTCACTGCCGGCTGCCACCAGAATTCCCGTCTTCGCTGCCGTCTACCTGTTCTGGCGTGCATGTTACAATGCTGGCATAGGCTACCTCCTCCACAACCAATCGCACCATAACACCATGATTCGATGGGCTGAGAAGACCAAGATCTTCGTCCACCCATCGACCGGCAAGAACCCCCACCCGCAACTATACGACCTCATCAAAAGAGAACTCGAGAACAAGATCCGCGTCGACTACTCCTTCGACGAAGCCCCCATCGAGTACAACACGTGGCTCGTCTTCCGACGCCTGGTGGATTTGATCTTGATGTGTGACTTTACTTCCTACTGTCTCTTTGCGATAGCTTGTAGCCACCACCCTATCGACGAAACCGCCCTGATGACCACCCTCCGCTGGTCTGCGGGCGTCCTTTTGTTCCTGTTCAACCTTTGGGTCAAACTAGACGCCCATAGAGTGGTAAAAGACTATGCCTGGTACTGGGGCGATTTCTTTTACCTCCTCGACCAGGAGTTGACCTTTGACGGCGTCTTCGAGATGGCCCCCCATCCCATGTATTCAGTCGGTTACGCCGGCTATTACGGAATCTCGTTGATGACGGCCAGCTACAAGGTCTTGTTCATCTCGATCATCGCCCATGCAGCCCAGTTCGCCTTCCTGGTCCTGGTCGAAAACCCCCATATTGATAGGACCTACAACCCGCCTCCGCCTCGCAAGCGTGCTCCGGAACTGGATTCTGTCTCTGCCTCTGCGGTCTCTGCCTCGCAACCATCGGACTCCCCCATCGCGCCAACCTCTGTGGATGAATCTGTGCCCCAAGCGCCCTTGTACTCCAGCTCCCCACCGCAGTCGGTCCACAATCTGCTCGGGCTCCACAACTTGGATCTGCACCGAAACACGGATGCGTCCGTGGTGCTTGTACAGTTGCTCGTATTTGCTGTGACGGTCTTGACGCCGTCTACTCCGTCGTACCAGCTTCTCTTTATTGCCAATGCCGCCTTTTGGCGGGCCTGGTTTTCCATTGGCATCGGCTTCTTGCTCAACCGTCAGTCCAATTGTAAAGGATGGACCCGCCACTTTGTCAAGTACGGCGAGAGCCCGCAAGAGGCCTGGAATCAGTGGAGGGGTACCTATCATTTAAGCATGATCATGTGCTATGCCAGCTTCATTGCCGCTGTATGGAAGATGTATACTATCCCAGCTGACTGGAACTACGGGTTAGTTTTGCTCCGCCACGTTCTGGGTGCAGGCCTTATCGCCTTGCAACTTTGGACATCTGTCAGCATCTATGAGTCGCTGGGAGAATTCGGCTGGTTTTATGGTGACTTCTTCTTCGATGCGTCTCCTAAGCTAACCTACGACGGTATCTACCGCTTCCTGAACAACCCTGAGCGAGTTCTAGGCCTTGCAGGCGTGTGGGGCGCTGTCCTGATCACCAACAGCGCTGCAATCACCTTTCTTGCTCTACTGAGTCACATCTTGAGTCTGGCATTCATCCAGTTCGTTGAGCGTCCTCACATGCAGAAATTATATGGTCAGAGCCTACGTCGTGATGCTGGTCTGGTAAAGAGCTTGAAGCGATCTTTGCCCCCTTCTCTCCGCCAGCTTCATGGCAGCGTTGACAAGATTTTTGATGAATCGTTCGAATTTGTCGAAGACCTTCTTGATTCTGCTCGTCCCAAGCTCGCCGCTGGTGTTAACACGTTTGTCAAGGATACTACTGCTCTTTTCCAGAAGTATCCAGCTCGTGTGACGATTTCGCGCATTGACGAGGACGTTGCTGGGTATGACTTGCGAGACTACTCGTTGGAAATCGAGGGTACGGAGGCTTCGTCGATTGACGATGAGCCTGATCAAGCCAGCGGTAGAGAAGGAGCCAACGCCCGCATGCCTCTCGACCGCCGCGGTGACCTGAAAAATTTGACCTTTGAGTATGGAGCGCCAGTCAAGGTCAAGTGGTCTGCACCTCTGAAACACAGCAAGAAGGACTGGATCGGTCTCTACAAGGTTACGGACAACACTTCTCGCGAGGTTACCCGCGTTTCGTCGCAAAGCCGCTGGGCTGCGGTCAATGAGGGCTTCTTCGACAACTTGACCTGCGAGAAGGGTATAATCACCAGTGACGTGGTCCAACCCAAGGACGATGGCCGCGAATTCGCAACGGGGGAGGTCGTCTTCCAGGGCGACAAGCTCTTCTGGACCCAAGGCGTCTTCGAATTCCGGTACCACCACAACGGCAAGCATAATGTCATGGCCATCTCCCGACCGTTCGAGATCCGCATCCGTCGCTTCGAAGAAGAAGACTTGCTCCTGCAGAACCCCGGTCTGGTCCAGACCTCTGTGGAAACAGCCCTCTTGCCTGTCGTCCGCAACTGCTTCGACCGCGATCCTGAGATCGCGCCTGAGAGTGTGGACGAGGCGTTCGGTGGTCTCGTGGAACGGGATGGGAAATTCGCCAGGCGTGTTGTTTTCGCAGTGCACCAGACGTGAGTTCCTTTGGCCTCTCTCTCGTTTTTCCATATACAGTGAGTGCTAATTTGTCTCGTAGATTCGGTCTCGAACTGGCTCCCGAAGTCGTCCAGGCAGATGGGAACGTCCGCAACCTCGCATGGAGGATATGTAACGCAAAGCGTGTTTTGGTACGTAGCCTCCTCCTCTAATCATTATGCCCCATAACGCAGAAAACTAACGCACATTGTAACAGGCCCCCTATAGCATGTCGAGATCCAATGGCGCAACCACCCCGACGGAGGACAAGGAGTAAACCTCTTGACCCTTAAAAAAAAAAGAAAAAAGAGACCATTTGATATATCACTACACCTCTCTTCGCTTACGCTGAACTATGAGCCCATGACAGCAGCTTGTTTGTTTAAATTTTCTCCCTCTACCTTTCATCATTATTAGACTAGACGAAGAGTCTGGTTTGCGCCGCGGGTCGAATTTTCTCCAAATCTTTTTTCTTTCCCTTTCTTATATTGTGTTTCATGTATTCATTACTGTTTTCTTGACAGATCGATACGACCAAGGACTAAAGCTATGAGGGGAAAAAAAAGTTACAACGAGAAAAAGACTTGAAAAAGAGCAAAAAGAACGGGAAGAATGAATGTAGTCAAGTCGAGAGGGAACGGGAGGCAACATATGGTATATGTATATAGCTTAAAACTGGGAGAGGGGGAAAGACGCCTCTTTTTGTTATTTTCTTTCTTCCTTTTCGCTTATAAGAAGTCTCCTTTGGTTTGCCGCTGGAAATGATCCTTACTCGCTCTGGGGGAAGCCCTTTGCGTGTCTGCCTGGGTCAATTTTCTTTCTATATCTTAATGCTGTAAATATGTAAACATAGTGATTCTAAACATATCACCCCATTTCACTGCATATTCTATCATGGCTTGAAGTGGTATCAGCACCAGCATGGTCTCTTTGAAAATCATATCAACTACCACGACAAAGTACTATAAAAGGATCCTATTAATGGCTTCTCAAGGTCTTGGCAAACAATTTACCTGGCATAATCCACAGTCACAAAAAGGTAATATTCAATATCTGTCTAATACCTGACGGTGCATTTTGTTGTAGGCCAATAAAAAAATTTTGCATTGGCATTAAAGAACCGCCAGCCCTATCTCCTAGGCCCTCGGCCGATCGACTCCTTGGATGGCCATGGTCTGAGCAGGGTCCTGCGGGCTGGTGGTATGAATGTTTTGCTTGCACCCCAGTGTAAAGGTCTTCTTTGCTTGATATAGCAGTACGCGGGAGTACTGTCCATCCTCCATGCAGAGCCAGTCCCCTACCGTGCCGTGGAACTAAGGCCTGAGATCACACCGTACATTCTCTTCTGCATTACTATACTACCTCAGGATTGTACAATAGGCCCCGTAGGGTAGACAAATCACATCTTCTGGGTATGCAACAGGAGGACCAGGCAGCTCGCCCTACCCCATCGCTGCATGAAAAGAAGAAAAAGGCCCGTACTCGTGAAACTTCACATGAGAAGTTCCTCACTCTGCATCTCAACCCTGTGTTTGTTGATAGCTTCAGTTAATCTGGACGAAACTCAACCGAGGTAGTACCTATAATATATGTCCAACCTCAGATAATGAACGTCGACGTCTGCTTTCATCTGCTCTCCACCTTCTTTACCTAATACCAGCCACTCCCCTTGGTGCCCAGCATGTGTTACCAGCGCTTAGCGATGACGGACATGCGAAGGGTTGCTGCCCCGTACTGGATACACTACTGATATACAGGCGTGGGAAGATTCGAGCCTTCATAGTTAGGTGATAACTACCAGTACTTTTGAACGGAAACGAGAGAACGCTTGACACATGGTGTCTTCCATTGATGACTAGAACTAATAACTAATTATTCAAGATGTCGAGCCTACAGAATACTATCACAGGTCAGCACAGGTCTTTTAGTATCAAACGAAAGCACAAGCACTGCCCAGAAACACCTGAAAGCCAACCTCTTTCGTTCGCCCGGTAAGTATATACGGGAAACGAAGAAAGAGGCAGCTAATTCAGTCAAGCCGAGTAAATTCATCCCATCCCCTGTCGACTCCACTCCCCCAGAACAGCCACCCAAGACGGACGACAGCCAGGAAAGTGAAGCGCGACACGAAGCCGAGCATAGCAAACACATCAACCAAATCCCAAACCCATAATACCAAAACCAGCGTCCACGAAACAATAACTAGACAGATCGCTGCTAACGATTGAATCCATCCCCGTGGCCTCTACAACCAGTCCTTCCTCTCGGCCGACTGAGGACCGAGAAGTATGGTATCTGAGAGGTGGGATATGGATCGTTGGGCAGCGGGTACCCGCTAAGTCGAAAGAATCGCAGACACGTACAAGCGCACGCTCGCTGGCTGGCGGACAGGTAGGCAGGTCAATAGTTGTGAGCTCAGGGGGCGGTATCTCCATACGGAGATCATTGAATGGATTGACTAGTTGTCATCATAAAGGTAGGGTGATTATTGTCTGCCTTGTGGTTCCTGCCTTACCTATTAATGCGAATTGTGATTCGAGAAGTGATGGCCAGCATCAGAGAAGGCACAATAACTAGTCACTATCTTGCTGTTAGTCACCTCTTCAGTTCAAGAGCTGGTGAACAATGCAAGTGCATAAATATCCAGGAGGATCAGAAGTTTTGGTATGGTATTTTGTTTTCTTCAATAGGTTTGCAGAAGCAGAACTGAAAAAAAAATGTTCTTCATCATAGAAGATAGATTCGCTCTGTCAGGTGGAGAGCAAAGAGAGAGAAAAAAAAAAAGGCATACCTATTTACTATTCAGCCTTGCATGTCCCGGACAAGACCCAGCAAGCTCCCTATCTTGCAAATGTCAGCGAGACGTACAAGACTAGCTTGTAATAACATGGCATGATAGCCACAAAATATATATATATTTGGTTTGTCTTCAGATGGTGATGCATGTTTTGTTCATAGCCCATTTTTCGTCGCCAGAACGTGTTTGGATAGGTATCATCATATGACAGTGTTTATATAGTAATATAGAGAAAACTCACAATTCAGTTGGTTAGAATCAGCGCGATAGCAAAAGAAGCTCACATTTTCTTCTATCATTGAGAAGAATCGCTGTGCGAAGCAAGCTCAAGTCTGCTGGAAGAGAGAAAAGAAGAAGAAAAAAACTGTGCGGAAAGCTTTTGGTCCGACTTAGTGCCGGTTTTTAGCTGGGCGGATAAACAGATCTTCCGCACAGAGCTTTTGCCGGAGAATTTGTATCGAGAGCCTTGACTTGAACCACGACCAGTCCAAATCAACTCGGCATTTCCCTGGTCGAATTCTCCTTTATACTAAGTTCTCGCGAGTCCCAAATAGAGCACCTCGTTGTCTGCGTAGTGATCCGTTGCCTGGGAAAATTCACCTGGAAGGCTTCACCGCCCGCCTGAACAAACAGTGCAAATATCGTCAAAACTGTAGATTTCCGTTTAGGGACTTTTATCGGCGACCTCTACGGACGCCAATTGATCTCCACGCTTGTAACGGGTCGCTAACTCGCTTAGTCGACCGTTGTGCCCTCTTGGCTGCTGGCACAATAACAAGCAAGATATGGCCGACAGAAGAAGAGTCAATGGTCCCCCCAGTGGCACCAGACCTACCGTCTTCGCCTCTTCGATTAAATCCGCATCAGGCGCTGCGACAGAGAGGCCAAGACGCCAGAGGCAGCCGAATGAGCTGCGCAAGATATGTGAGGGCTTACAGGTTCCATTTGGCCGTCATACAGTAGTGTCTCTGCTAACAAAGTTGTCCTGCCAGTCTTAAAAACCGGCATTATTCCCTCAGCCTCCGGCTCTAGTTATGTTGAATTCGAACCCTCAGCCTCCCTCTCCGCCGCGCGCTCCTCGCCCAAATCTCTGATCCCTCCATCGTCCGCCCTGAAGCTGGCCTGCACTGTCCATGGTCCCAAACCCCTCCCACGATCCGCCACATTCTCCCCGAACATTGTCCTCACTACGCACGTCAAATACGCCCCGTTCGCGGCCCGGAAGCGCAAGGGCCACATCCGTGATGCGAGCGAGCGAGACCTTGGTGTACACTTAGAAACCGCCCTGCGGGGTGTGATTGTCGCCGAGCGGTGGCCGAAAAGTGGCCTGGATATCACGATTACAGTGCTGGAAGCGGAAGATGATCGCTGGTGGGGTGATGCGCCGGATTCCCACGATGCATCATGGGGTATGATGAATGTTCTGGCCGGGTGCATTACCGCTGCGTCAGCCGCTATCGCGGATGCACGGATTGATTGCCTTGACCTTGTGGCTGGGGGTGTTGCGGCTCTGGTGTCTGATAAGCCTCCAAAGGACGAGGATAAAGCGTCGTCGACAGCGCCGCCGAAGTTGATGCTAGATCCGGACCCAGCAGAGCACCATTCAATCTTGTCGGCTTGCGTAGTTGCGTACTTGCCCGATCGTGACGAGATCACAGAGCTCTGGCTCAAGGGCGATAGCTCTAAGGCATCCTTAGGCGATGGTGACGGGCGTGCTGGACATGAGGCTTTGATAGACGGGGCGGTAGACGCAGCTCGAGGCGCTCATACAGTTTTGACAGAAGCAGTGAGGGAGTCGGCAGAGCGGTTTGTCCGTCGGGCAATGGGGTAATTACTGTATGATGTTGTCTATATGTTAATGAAGAGGATGTTACAAAACACAATGCTTTGCGGTCAAAATATATTTCTGCCCTAGCTCATTTATCCCGGTATATCAAGCTTGCTGCCAGGGTTCCAGAGCCATTGTTATCCTGGCAATATCAAACAGTGAGTAGTAGTAAATAATCCTGTTCTCCTCTTTTTTTTTGTATTTCAAAATCCCCTATCTCTTTCCCTCAACCATCCTATTGTCCACCTCCTATTCATTCCTAAAAGCCAGATCACCACCACGCCACCTAGGGTTAAACTATACCCACGTAGCCATCACCCAATTAGGCTTGACGACATCACTTTATTTATATGAAAAGCACTCCGGCTTACCTCTCCGTACGGAAGCAAAAGTCTCATTCTTCTCGAGGGGTTGGAAGCCGCATGCATGCACGAGCCCTAAGCCTACCCGTGACCAGACAGTTCAAGCTTACTCTCCTTCCCGCAGGCTGATTTTGGGGACGTCAGAAGTATCTTTGATACGGAGTATAGAGGCGTCTTCAAATGCTAGAAGGTGTAGATTGAGCTAAAGGTGCTGGAAATGCCGGCTCTTCTTCGAGCACTGGCTCGTTATATACTGCTGTTGCTGCTGCTGCTGCTGGTGATCCTGCGAAAGGAAATGCTAACGCAATTAATAATGCGTCTAGTAATTCTTGGTTCACAATTGGCTTTCCTATTAAGAAAGACGAGGCTGATCGTGGGGTCTTGGAACGGACCATTATCTTCCTGGCGGCCCTGTTTCTACTCAGCCGGTCCAGCAGCGAGTTAACCAGCCTGTTAACAAGCGCTTCAGCAAGCCCTTCATGTTCGTCCAACCTCCCGGAAGCATGTACGTCCAGCCCGTGATCACGGACCAGCTATTCAACCTATGGAGTCTCTGTCGGTCTCGGCGGCCCCTCCAGTTTTGGCCCCATGAACGCTGTTCCCGCTCGTTTCAGCAACCGACACATTTTTTGGGATTGGACAGTCTGGCCCTGCAAAGATGAGGGCAGGGCAGGCAGGGCAGACAAGCCTACGTCAGCGGTGCTCTATCTGACACGCCGTATTTCTTCGGAACCCATTCCTTCAGGTTAACCAACGTACCTCTTCCGCCTACTTAACCCCACTGAAACACTGAGACCTGCCAAACATGGTAACGGAAATAAACATCATTATGGGCTGGGGCTGGAGTTAGAGTTGGATCTTCTAACGGGAAATAGTCCAAATATGAGTATCCTACAGGCATTCCTGCACCCATTGGACGTCCCAGCAGTCTCTCCAGAACGAACCAAGGAACGAAGCGGGCGGGTTGATTATTCTGAAACCAAGGGCCAGCCAGACCCGGACCCGGAAGAGGACCAGAACCACATGAAAGTCGATGACAGAATAAGCGAAAGTTTCATGTACTCCGGAATAGTGACGGGTACCGTTGTCAGTTTGCTTCAACCTTGTCCGTTCCTTCGTCAGTCTGCCTGTTACCTCGGTATTTGGGCTTGCGGCTTCAATATCACGGACCCACGGAATCATTGTGCGGGGTTTGCTGAATTATTGGACCGTGTGCTGACTATGTGACAGGCTATTGTCGGAGTTAGTTGTACTCTGTATGTATGTTTGCTATAGTCCAATGGGATCGACCGGTAAATTGATTGGATTGATGTTAGCGGTGTAAGTACTCTACTTCCGGTAAAGTATCTCCGGAGCATGGCCATATGAATTGTTGTCTTATCAACGGAGCTGCCATCTCTGCACTACATACTCAACAGTGCCACCTGCGTCTTGCTTAATCAAACAAGCCAGACGTCGTCACTATGCAGACTGTCAAGGACAACCCCTGTATGCCGTAAAGAGTAACGACGTGGGCAAGTGCGTGCACATGCACCCCGATACGAGTCACATCTGCACCGAGGAACCCACTGCACGAGTAACTAACGGAGAGGAAGTGAGCTACAGATCTTCCCCGGGTCAGGTCCTGACCTGACGTTCGTGAAATCGAACTCTGCCTGCACTGTCAAGATCACTTGTGGTGATAGCCGTGGCACCGACTGTGATAGCTGCCATTGGCACGGCAAGTCACATGCTACTAGGCCATTTTGAGAAAGAGTAACTCCCCCGTCCTCCGTACATAGAACATCAAGACAGAGTGTGAAATGTCCGCATATCGATCTCTGATATGACTAGCTCCTCCTCGGAATACTGCGTGTAGTACGGAGAAGTAGGAGGAATGGAATGCGTATCCGACCAGGGCATGCATGTTGATTTTCTTTGTCTTGGAGTACAAGGGTAGATCCTACGGCTATAGATCGCGGCAATTCCAGGAAATCCCTAGTATTACTCCGCAGATATAGCTTCGCCTCCCTGCGGCAGCTAAATACAGTACGGCCAGCCAGACGGGCAGAGGCCAGGCCAGGTTGATCCCTGAAGGCAGACGCGCTATTCTCGTACCGCAAGGATATAACCATATTTTATTAAGATCGGTGGTCAGGATTTCCGATATTGTCTTAGAGGCCGGGTGTAACGTGATGGACGTGGTCCACAAATAAAATCAAAGAGAGATTCATGGGCATATTACCCCATGCAGAATGTTTCCACGTTCAGAAATAAAAAATAAAAATAAAAATAAAAATATCTGCGTTCATATTAACTCGGATCGGCTAACTACTCTGTAGGTCAATGATCCTGGACGGATATTCGGCCATCTTATTGGCAGGGTCACGATGCATACAGTGCGGAGTGCTTTCTACTCCGTATTTCGAAGTTCGAGTGAGGTGTGCTGCTTTGCCATCTTGACTCGCAGTGCAAACTATATTCTGAAGATGTCAGTACTACGTACAGAGTACGTCGTACTCCGTATACATCCTTCTGCTAGGGGGTATCAGGTGTCAACTTCAAGCGTGCAACATGCAGTACCACGGAGTAATATGTCAGGGGCACAGCGCCGGTACTCCGTAGAGTCCGGGATACTACTCCGTACTACGGAGAACTAGCACGCTAACTCCAGGAACCGGTGGTCAGGGACAGATTGAGCTGTCCCAGCAGATTGGCACATGATATGAACAGGTTCCGATACTAGTTCGACGACGATGCCAGGATAGTAGTCCTTGCGCCTTGTCTTTCACCAGGGATATGTTTGTGACATTCCCGTGTATTGTTGTTGTATTACCCCCCCCCCCACCGAAGTACCGCCGAAACAGGACCTACAAGTGGTTATATTGGTTTACATACTGTACATTACAGGCAAGTTAGGGCCAGTAAATCATGTGTCTTTTTCAACAAGCGACAGTGAGCTCATCATGGTGCTGAGAGAGAGAGTTGACCATGAGGGTTACGGTTCAGAAGAGATATACCACCAAATAATAGTTCATGAGTGATCGTGACCTTTTGCGACACCCATGTGCAGATCTGAGGAATAATGTCGCTGTTTCCAAGCTGGCATGATTTTGCTTTTGCCAATTGATTTGCATTTCTTCCTAGGAATATGACCCTGATGCTAGCATTCTTACTCAAACAACGACTACAATGTATAAGAGTGGTATCATGGTTTACTTGCTCTGACACAGTGAAACAAAGAAAATAGGGAGTAGAGTGAAGCGTGACTTGTTTAACTGTTATATGTATATCTATACATCTATACTCGGTACGGCGTACCGGTTAAGGTATAAACAATCATCAATTGATCTCGCGTTATTGTTCCGTATTGAAAAGAATACAGCACATTTTGTACTCCGTAAATTTCTATTGACTCTACGCGATAAACCGCGAGTGGGCGTGACTCCATTGGAAAGCCTCAACAGGCGTAGGTGACCCTCAATCAAGGGTTCCATCCGCTGTGCTAGTCTTCATTTGATCGGAGTCCATCCCGCCAGCAAAGTTTTACGGAGTATAACGAAAACCAGACCCTTGACATTTCCTTACGTACCAGCGTTCAAAGAATAGAAACCGCACGGGGCCAGGCGTTCAGTTCCGTCACGCTAAATTAGAGCGGAGGAGAGAGCTCGGCTCTCACGTTCGTCCCACAAACTAAAAAAGAAAAATTAAATGACCAACTGCGTTCCTTGTTCTGCCTGGACGATCCATAATGGTTCCTCGTAATTTCGCGGTTTTAATTATGTTCGGAGCTCGTGGACTATTGCTATCCAAGGAATCATGGCCGGAGCATGGGGGGATTTTATCTGAATGTCCGGAGGATGGCCCCCTTTTTCTACTCCCACTCTACAGCCATGTTCTCTTTTCCTTTCCCAAGTATAAATAACAATCATGAATAACTTGCCTTGGCTGTGATTATGATCCCACCGCTGATCGAAATTCAATAGCATCGCTGTCAAGTGGGACCCCGGCTATTATGTAGGTTATGCTACATGAAGACCGTGCTCTGTATGGCAGGCACAACGTTAGGGCCCAGCGGCACGTTTTACACACACACACACAAAAGAATACCAATCAGAACGCCAAACACCCGAAAATAAGAGTCGCGGGAAGTAAGACACACCCGGTGTAAACTTCGTGAAAGCCGGACGTTTCCTGCTCAGGGGGCTTGAATCGATTTGAAGTCTCCGGTCCAGGTGACTAGGACCTGTTCCTCTGCACGGAGTACATCATCGTTTCTTTTTATGATAGCCTGACTAGTCTCGGCTGGTCTCCATTGGCTCGAGCTTTGCATCTCTCTTTCTTTTCCTCGCGCGTCCGTGATATCCCATCACAATGGATCACTTCCCCTCCCCCTGACCCAAGCGCGCAAACTGTTAGATCTGCAGTAGGCCGGTGTTCTCCATAGTCGAGGCAGTTTAAACCCTTCGTATCTCTCGGTCTCGTTGAAAATCTCTGATAGTTTTTGCGTTTTCTTTCTGGTCCCTCTCAGACCCTTGTCACATTCCCTGTCACGGAAGCCCTGGGTCTGTGGTAAATGACAACCCGGCAACTCTGCAAGTCATCATCACAGACCAAAACCTAATGCTGTTATGACAACTGAATTCAAAAGTTTCAAGTATCGCTCTGCCGGAAGTCTTTTGAGGAGCATATATATATAAATATTTTTTTCGGTCTGCAATTGCATATTTGGTGGCGTTTCTTGTTTGCTTTGCCTCTTCTTCGTCCTCTCGCATTTCCTTTCCGGGTTTCATCACCCTCACATTCGTTTTGAAAAAACCGGTTGCCAGCCATGGTCGCATTCAAGAGATTCTTTCAGACAGACCGGTATCCCTCGACGGGTGTTGGTAGTGGCCAGGATGTTGGGCTCACCACCACCGACAGCCAGTCTGATGCGCAAAGCCGTGTGTCGGCATCAGCACAGTTACCGGTCAAGACTGCCCGGCCGGCTGATGGATCAATGGATGCCGAACGGCACTTTCAGAGGATCGAAAAGCAGTTGGAAGAGCTGCACGACAGCCTGCAGACGCGACCTATTGTTCAGGTTCCTTCCCGGACCTCGAGTCGTTTCGCAGTTCGGAGCCCTCGCCATGTTGACCTGTTTGATGCCGTATCCTCCTCGTCCTCACAACGGCATCAAGCGCAGCAGCCGTCGAACCACCCCCCCAACACCACCACCACCACCACCACCACCACCACCACAATGATAATAACAGGTCACCATCGTCAGCGTCGCCTGTCAGCCCGTATAACGAAGATGTCGCCGAACGGAACATGACTCAATCCTTCCAGAAACCTCCCCGCAAACGAAACCTCTACACCCGATTAATTTCGGCTCTATACCAGGATGATGTTGTAGATAGGAACACGTCCAAGGGCAAGGACGGTGCTCGTCCTCGATCCCGAAGCACAAACACCCGTCCGGCTAACAACAAATCGTCTGTTTCGCCCAATGCAAACAATGGCGCAAAGGCGACGGAGAATAAACCCTCGACAGGCCTGGTTCCACGGGAGGCTGCAACTCGGCCCAGATCCCGGGGAAATAATGAGCCTGTCACATCTACTCCTCCTCGAGAGACTCAAACACGGCCGCATCTGCGGTCTCAGCGCTCAGCCCCGAACCTGTCCACGGCGAAATCGAGCCCTCCATTTCTTCAGAAAGGGCCGGAGAGGTCGCCGGATCCAGGTCCTGTTGGGCATCTGAGCGTGCCTCCGGCTCACAAGCAGGGTGATGCGTGGAGCAGCACTCCCCTTCCGGATAGTCCAACCCTGCCCGGACAGCCTACTGCTACAGGGAAGCGTGATCGCAGTGCGACTGAAGCGTCGGCTACGACTCGGAAGGCTCACTCGACACTGGCACACGCGAGTCCCTCGAAACCTCCCTCCCGTCCTGCTCCCTCGAGGAAAAACACTCTCAACCTTTCCATAAATACGCAGGTGGCCGCTCTCGGGAGAAAACCAGCCAAGCTGTCTCCTCGGGCCATACAACCTCCCACTCCCAGTAATAATGATACAAAATACAACCCTAGCATTGCAGAGGTGATGAACAGTCCTCTGCCATCAGCGACCCCCACCTCCGTCTCTCCTCTTCCCTCTTCGAACCAGAAGGTCGCCGAAATCATGGATATGTTCAAACAGGCCTATAATTCTTCATCCGCGAAAGCCATCAGCCCTCATCCTACGTTCGAGACGTTGCAGGATGCAATTGTCCGCGAAATCAACTCCCACGAAGCTTTCCGGTGTTTGCCTGCTCCCGCTCCGGGACCAGCGTTCACTCCTTCTCCGGCCAGGGAATCTTTCGACCGACACGACAGCACGTCTAAGCCGGCTAAGAACTCCAGCACGTCCGATAGCAGGAACGGCTCCGCGAAGGAGAACCAACTCTCCAAGCTGATCAAGCCAAATCCCTTCAAGAAGCACCGCAGGGAATCCGAAGCACGAAGGAGTATCTCCACAAGTGTTGTTCCCGCGGTCCTGAATCGCGTGTCGACGTCGAGTAATCGACGACGGCATACCGACGCTCCTCCACCGTCCCCAGGGTTCTTAGATGAGCCGGCAACGCAGGAAGAGAAGGACGAGCCTATGCCTTTATCCTACAACGAATTCCCTCTCCGTTCCCAAACGGTATCTCCTGGTGTTACTACTTCGACGACGACGAAGAAACGCTCGGCTTCTCTCTCCAAGACCCACGCTCCCTCTCAGTCAGTGGTCACGCTCGCATCACTCGCATCACCCGCATCGAGTGCTGCTGCTGCTGCTGCTGCCGCCGCCTGCGCCGCCGGCGCCGGCACCGCAGGACCACGGTCCGTCCACTACATGCGCGCTCAGACATCGCCAATCTCCAGCGACGGCAAAACCAGCTTCTCAGCCGGCGACAGCAGTGATGGCTACAGCGAAGAGGACGTTCTCCAACTCCCCAGTCCCTGTCCCACCTCAACACCGCAGCACGGTCATGAAGTGGAGAATTCCGTCGATGGTAGTACTAGTGCGACAACGCTTGCAACGGCCAAGTCGCGCTGGAGCATCTTCCCTCCCAAATCTAGTACCACCACTGTGAGTGTGGCTAGCTTGTCCTCCAGCAGTAGCCACCACCAGCAGCAACACTGCATGCGGGAGGTGCGGTCTGTGGAAGATTATTGATCGAGTGTGACTTGCCCTCGTCGAAAAAGATCAGTCACTCATCTAACGATGCATCTTTCCTTCATGTAAATGTTTCTTTTCTTTATTCATTTTCTGTTATTGCATATACTAGCGTTTCTTCCTTTCCTTCGTCCATCTTTTTTCCTTCTACCATTCTCTGTCAATATGCTTTACCACGACTTCGACGCTCCTGGTGTCATTTCATATCACACACACGCCCTCATTGGCGCACAATCATTCTATTTCCTTCCGTTTTACTCGTCACTACTACTCATCATTGACTTGAGCACGACTTGGAGTTCACTATTTCTTTTTCTTTTTCTTTGCTTCATTCTTTGTACATAATTACCGAATTTTCTAGACACATTGAAGGTTTTGCCTTTCTGCTTCCGCTCATTGAGTAAATCCGAGTAGCAGCCTCAATAAAATGCACCACGCTAGATAACACCTACCTGTTCCCGGTGTCTCTGCCGACGAGCGTTTTCTGCGTGGTCCGGGTCAGTAAGTCGGGAGTGGTCGTAATCCACCTCATCTCCTGCTCCCACCTGCAAATAGCCAGGGGCATATAATTCAATGTCTTCTTTCCAGGTATCCCGGGAACCGTCGAAGCCAAAGGTAAGCTCCTCGCGCTTTTGGCGCCTGCCAGTATGTCCACCACAGGAGGTATCAAACAGCAACCAAGTATGAGAGAACAGTAGGGTGGCGGGCTGTGGTGGGTTAGGAATTGCGGAAGAATATAGGTCCGGCCTTTTATCATATGCCTTTAGGCATGTAAGCAGCCCTAATCTCCTTTAGTCTTGAAGACTCAATTTTCAGGGTGGGCCTTCACATCCTAAATCCCAGCTGCTGAATAATATCTACGACAAATACAGAGATATAAAATTGATGATAACATCATTTTTCGGCCTTGTACGGAATCTGAATCTAACTATAGAGTACACAGTATATGATCTTGTCTAATAATACGTCGCACTAAGTATCGGACCAACCAAGCAAAACTCGACGGACCGAAGGGAAACCAGTCGGGTCCTTAAGGGCCATACCAACAATGCTGCCAGTGCTGCATCCTCACCTGAGGGCACGCAGCTTGCATCTGCGCCTCATAATCACCTCTGGGTCTGAGATGTTGGATACAGGGCCCTGGTTGGTCTTCTCACAAACCATGAAGCTGTCATCTATGGCGTGACACTTTCTTACCCAGTGGTGATGTGATCGCAACTGTGTTTTATGAACTACACTGTCTGGCTTTGGGCAGGAGTGTAATGGACTGGTTGGTTTATTTGGTTTAGTTTAGGGTTATAGCTGCAGTCTAGACCGCAACGTTCACCCTATTTCGGGCCACCACATCGATTCCAGCTCTCCATTTTTCTGTTTTCTCTTTAGCCCTTTCTATTTGAAAGGCCAGCGTGGTTCGAGAAATTCGAATTCGTATGTAGGCGCATATTTATAAATCATCATCGTTTGGTAACTTACCTGGTCAATTCTACCTCCGAAGCCCTAGGCAGGCTAGATGATTACTTAGTACAGCACGGTATAAATCATCAGTGCTCGCGCAGGTGCTGTTCTTTTTCTCCTTTATCGTTATCCAATACACCCTGGTCTCCGCGCTCTTGCTGTCGTATCTTTTTATCTAGAGCCGCTAGTTCTGACCTATCAATACCGCTTTTCCCGTTACCAGTAGCGGTCAATGTCAAGAGCAGAAAACTTATTGCATGTTCATATACTCTGTACTCCGTGCTTCCCCATAAATACTCGTTATTCATCTCAATAATTCATCTCAATAGTAATCAATCTGCTTGCATCACAAACCCCACAACCCCCCTTCGCCCAACGTTGATGGTATAATTCCTCGATACACATCGTCGCCAACTCGTACGTAGTCGTCAGCGATCAATCAACTTTTCTTTACGTTTCAACGGCTTAAGACAGACATGACGAGAAGGGCAAAACAGTAGTATGAACAGAAGGGAACATCATTGGGATGGGACATGTATACGTTTGACGGTAAAGAATGGCTTAGTAGGAACCTGTGTTGCAGGCGTTAGCTTATTATGCATCATGAAATAGACAGAACCAAAAAAAGATGGTGATAAAAAACTTACGGCCAAACATGCACCATTTCTCCGCCGTTCGGTTGCACTGCGGGTTCGTACACTTAGTGATGCCTTGCTGGATACCCTCTGGCTGGTTGAAGGGAATACACAGCGACTTGGCGCCCATACTGGGAGCCTTCGCGTCCTGTGCCTCACCAGAGTCCTCCTCGTGCTTACGTGCGCTCATATCCTTGATCTGATCCTCACACTCCTCCGTCAAGCAGTGCGGGATAAGGCAGACATTCTTGTCGTTGAGCGCGGGCACGAACTCGTCCCAGTTGGTAATAATCTTGCGGTGGGTACGGTATTCGTCATCGGCGCGCTTGAACATGTCCTTCTGAATCGTCTCCAGCATCGCTGGCACGGCAGTCGAGAGTTCGGGAATCGGGATCGCCGACTTGCCGTCCTTGCCAGGAACGTCACGACGGGCAGCCGTCACGAAGTGGCCAGCGGATTCGCCGGGACCAAACTCGATGCGCAGCGGCACGCCACGAAGCTCCCATTCGTTGAACTTCCAGCCTGGGGAGTAGCCCTCGCGCATGTCGCTCTCCGCGCGCACGCCAGCGGCGGTGAGGACAGTGACGAGGCCTTCGATTTCGGTGTAGAGCTTTTCGCGCTCCTCATCGGTGGTCTTGGCGGTGATACCGACGGGCACAACGACAGTCTGGGTGTCTGCGACGCGAGGGGGCAGAACCAGGCCACGGTTATCACTGTGAATCATGACCATCACACCCAGCGAACGGGTCGAGATACCCCAGGAGTTTTGCCAGACGTGGAGGGCGGGCTTCTTCTCGTCACTCTTGGCTGACGGATCCTCAACAGTGATGTTGAACATCTTACTGAAGTTCTGGCCGAGTCCGTGCGAAGTACCTCCCTGGATACCACGGCCAGTAGACGGGATATAACCCTCAACCGTCGTAGTGTAGAGACCACCAGCGAACTTCTCCTTCTCAGTCTTCTTTCCCTTGATGACCGGAACGGCCAGAAGTTCCTCGTAGATCCGGGCGTACAGGTCAAGAATGTACAAGACTTCCGCATCAGCACCCTCCTGAGTCAGGTGGGCCGTATGGCCTTCCTGCCACAAGAACTCCCGAGTTCTAAGGAAAGGCTGGGGGTGCTTAAACTCCCACCGGACAACCGAGTTCCACTGGTTGAGTCTCAGAGGCAAGTCACGGTGGCTTCTGATCCACTTGGCGTAGTAAGGGTACATGACAGTTTCCGACGTGGGACGGATGGCAATCTTTCTCTCCAGAGGGGTCGAGCCGCTGTAAACAGAAATCAGTCAGTATGCGAGCCATAGTACAGAAAAGCGAAACCTGGAAACGACGGAGAAAGGGCTCATACGCATGAGTGACCCAGGCAACTTCAGCAGCAAATCCCTCAACGTGGTCCTTCTCCTTGTTCAGCACATCTTCGGAAACAAAAAGCGGGAACGAGCAGTTCTTGACGCCAATCTTCTTGATATGCGTGTTAAACCATTGTTGGATTTCCTCCCAAATGGAGTACGACGCAGGCTGTGCAGCAAATCAGTCAGTATCAAGCAAAACGCAGTAGTAGTCGATATCTCGCATTCTACCTTGAGAACAAAGCACCCCGAGACATTGTAGTAGTCCAGCATGTCACCCTTGGTCAGAACTTGCTGATACCAATTTGGGAAATCCTCCTCCTTGGTCACATCAATACCAATCAAAGCGGGACCATCGCTTTTCTTGTTCTGCGCCTTGGATGTAGGTTTTTTGGCCTCCGCCTTCCCAATACCCTTGTTCACAGACTTCACAGACTTATCAGCTGCCTGTTTAGCCATCTTAGCCGCTTTCTTTGCGGCATTCTTGGAGACTTCTCCCGGGGGAGCGTCGTTATCAGCAGGGCCTTGGGAGCGGTCCGGAAGAGTTTGCGCATCAACGGCGCCAGGGTTGTCTGCAGGATTCTGACTGGCCATTGTGTAAAGTGAGTATTTAGCAGCGGCTAAGAACTCAAGGGATCAGAAAGAAAGACGTGAGGCCGTGGCCAAAAAGAACTCGAGATATGGTGGATGACTGTGCTCTCCTCCGCCAAAAGTGGGATGCATCTAGAAAACCCTCACCGCCCGGGGCCGGCAGAACTTTTAGCGCAAGCCCACCAGGATTTGGCGGATTGGAGAGCGTAGAGTGTCATCAAGAACCAACCATCCTTTGGAAATCTCACAATCATGGCTGGCCTTTTTGAGACCCCGCGGAATGCGGATACACTATGTGGGTTTAATATTATTTTACCAAGTGTTGCATCACTTGTGTGCCGAATCAGTGTACTGACCTTCTCGCACAGTCTTGGGTGGGCAAAAGATCACCGGTGCTGATGTCCGCGAGCAAAACGGTACGTGAACGAAGCTAGAACGACTAAATGAACATCAGTCTAATTGGTGTATAGTGCTCGCAACCCAGGCTATTGCCAACGTCGTCAAGAGCTCTTTCGGTCCCTCGGGTTTGGACAAAATGATGGTGGATGATATAGGGGTGAGGACGAACCCCGCGCTTCACTAGGATATCGATTTTTTGCTGTACGGCTCTGACAATCTGTAGGACGTGACCGTGACCAACGACGGAGCGACCATCCTCAGTCTTTTGGATATCGAACACCCGTCTGGTAAGATCCTGGTGGATCTAGCCCAGCAGCAGGATAAGGAGGTGGGTTCTGAATTTTACCAGATAGCTACTTGGAACCTGTACTCTAATAAACAGTTTAGGTCGGTGATGGTACCACGTCCGTTGTCCTGATTGCTGCCGAACTTCTGCGACGAGCGAACGAGCTGATGAAGAACCGGATACACCCTACGACCATCATCAACGGCTACAGGCTAGCTCTCAGAGAAGCTGTCAAGTACATGAATGAGAACATCACGACAAAAGTTGACACCCTTGGGAAGGAAAGCTTGCTGAGCATTGCCAAGACATCTATGTCTAGCAAGATTATCGGTTCTGATGCCGGTTTCTTCGCGGATATAGTGGTGGACGCTATGCTATTGGTGAAGACCACGAACCAGAAGAATGAGGTCAAATACCCCGTCAAGGCCGTGAACCTGCTCAAGGCTCATGGAAAGAGTGGGACTGAGTCGCTTCTCGTCAATGGATACGCCCTCAACTGCACTGTTGCTTCCCAGGCTATGAAGACCCGGGTCACTGATGCAAAAATTGCCTGCTTGGACATGAACTTGCAAAAGGAGCGGATGAAACTTGGCGTCCAGATCACAGTTGACGATCCCGATCAACTGGAGAAGATCCGTGAGCGAGAGTCTGGTATTGTCCTGGAGCGAGTTGACATGATTCTCAAGTCCGGGGCCAACGTTGTTTTCACCACGAAGGGTATTGACGACATGGTCCTCAAGCTCTTTGTTGAGCGGGGCGCCATAGCTGTGCGGAGATGCAAGAAGGAGGACCTTAGACGGATAGCCAAGGCTACCGGTGCCACTCTCGTGAGCACCCTTTCTGACCTCAATGGTGACGAGAAATTCGAAGCATCCAACTTGGGACAAGCGGAGGAAGTTGTGCAAGAACGGGTATCAGACGATGAGTGTATCCTTGTGAAGGGAACCAAGGTTCACACATCGGCTTCCATTATCCTCCGTGGACCCAATGATTTCAGCTTGGATGAGATGGAACGTTCGGTCCACGACTCTCTGTGTGCTGTTAAGCGCACCCTGGAAAGTGGCAGCATCGTCCCTGGAGCCGGTGCTGTCGAGACCGCCCTTCACATTTATCTTGAAGAATTCGCTGTCACAGTGGTATGTGCAGCTTCCCACCCCCAGCCCTATTCATTTTGTATGTCATCGATGCTAAAACTTCTACAATAGGGCTCCCGGGAGCAACTGGCCATTGGTGAATTTGCTCAGTCTCTCCTCATCGTCCCTAAGACTTTGGCCGTCAACGCCGCCAAGGACTCCTCCGAACTCGTTGCCCAGCTTCGAGTCCGCCATGCTCTTTCGCAGCGTGTGCAAGAAGGCGATGCGAACGAGGAAGAGAAGGCCATCGCCAAGAAAAAGACGTACAAGAACTACGGCCTCGACTTGATGAAGGGCCGCGTCCACGACAGCCTGAAGGCCGGTGTCCTGGAACCCAGCATGGGTAAGATTAAGCAGCTTAAGAGTGCCGTGGAGGCCTGTATTGCCATCATGCGTATCGACACGATGATCAAGTTGGACCCAGAGCCGAAGGAGGATGATGGACACGGCCACTAAAATCTTTAAAAAAAGAAAAAGAAAAAGGGACTTGTGAAGCTTCATACTTGTTGGACTGGTCAGGGTAGAAAGATGATGATGGGTTAATAATAGGAAAAGAAAATTTGTTTACGAGTGAAAATGTGAATTCCGACGCTGACATATAAGACCTGTACGCATATTTGGAAACAATCCAGACACTTAACAAAACAATGTAATGCTGAAATCCAGATCCCAGATTTGATATACAACTTTAGATACGGCAGCTATGACTTCGCACAGGTGGAAATGAATTCAATCAAATTAGTTAGATATAGTGTATTTCCCTCTTATTATGGAAAGGGTGCTTCTGAGATGCAATGTAGTTCGTTATGATAAGAGAATAGAATGAGAACACATTAATGGAATCCCAACATGCCATAAACGCCAGCTTCGCTCACAGGACAAAACAAATGCCCTAGCGCCTCTAGATGCTCACACAAGTGTAAACCAAACAAGTAATCAGATACCCAAAACAACAGGAAAAGAGGAAACCGATGAACCAGGTCCTGATGGTATGATATGGCAAAATCATTCATCTTCGTCATCATTCGAATCTTTCGTATCAGCCCAACCACAGTGCCATCTCCTGCCCTCTGCTTCACCTCCCACCCGAAGGTCACGGGCGTCCGGTCCTTCACGCCAGCATCTGGCATTACAGTCATCGCTGGCCGTGACCAGTTCACCATCTGCTGTCCAGGACACGCCCGAGACTTCTTTCTTGTGCCCTTCGACTAATGGCGTGCCAGATTGGTAGATCGGGATGGTATCCTCCAGCTTCCCGGACAAGCTGGTTGTAGAGTTAGTGCGACGAAGACCAGCGCGAGGAGTGGGGAAACGAGGTGGGCGAGGGAGGGGCGGCTCGCTCGTTTCACCCTCATCTATGCCTATTGCACATCCCGTAGACGAGGAATGGAGGAATCGCTCATCGGTGGGAAATACGACAGCACATTGATCGCTACTTCCTACAGCCAACATCTCTGGCTTATCATTCATGGGCTTCCGGACTGCAACTTTCAGATAGAAAGAGGCGACTTGCAAGCGAGGGTGGCGGAAGCCATACAGAGGACCAAGGCCTTCCTTGTCAGAGCCACCGGTGCGTCGTGGACGGGTGTTGTTCAGTGAGAGCTCGGGCGCATGTCCGAGAATCAAGTGTGACGTCGAATGAGCGTACACGGTGCCATCTCGACACAATGTATAAAGTCTCGAGCCATCACCGCCAAATGTCATCGAGGTGAGGCCAAAGCGCCTGTATTTGACGTGACTGTCTGGTTCCTGTGTTGTGGAGACCGGGAGAACCTGGCGTCCACGTCGGTTGCTATGAGCGGTCCGGATATCCCATAGCCTTACGCTAGCGTTGGCTTCAGAAGCCGTAACAAAAAGATTCTCTCGGCCAGGAGGAAGAAAAGCCAGAGATGTAACGGTTATGTCCGAGCGGCCACTATGAGGCTCTGCCTTGTCAGAAGCTGACCCTTGAGACGCTCCTGAATGTGCTCCATGGATTGTATTCAAAACCTGGGGGTAAATCATTTTGGGTGTAGGAGCATGGTGTTGCTCGGAGTCGGAGTCGAGTGAGCATTGAACTTGCAAAGAAGGTCTTTCAAAGCCTTTGCACCGGAGGTCCCAAATGTTGACGTTACCGTCACGACTGCACGTCGCGAGGACTTTGTTGTTGGAAGCGGGTTGGAACTGCACTCGCTTTACAGAGGAAATGTGATTAGACAGACAGTAAATCGGCTTCTGTGTGGCCATATCAATCACTAACGCCGTCTGATCTCCCGAAGCAGTTGCCAGCAACAAATCATCGGAAGAAAATTCAAGGTCCATCAGTGCGTTCATGTGGGGACGGAATATGAGGTATGCCTTAGAGAATCCATCTTTGTCGTCTTTAGCAGAATCCAACAGTCGGACACCACCCTCCTCATACCCGACTGCAACAAGCGAATTGGCTGATATCCTAGTTAGAAGCCGTAAACATTCATTGGGATACCGAAGTACTCACTATTGCATGATGCAGTACACAATGGCAGCGCAAGGCGATCGCCGGTATAGTTGGCGCAAGCGTGGATGTCGTCTGGACGAGAGTAGAAATTCGAAGTCAAATCCTCCCAGCCTAGGATATTGTGAGCATGATGTACTTTGAGATGTTCCACACGGGGTTTAACCAACCAGCCCCAGCATTAGACCTAATGGTCACTCGGTTCTGCCGTGATCCCAACACACTCCGCATGTACAACCCCCCAGATGTCTGCAACGCCCGCGATTTACGGATCGGGGGAGCTGGTATAAGAGGTTTCGCTTCTGATACGATGGATTTTGTCTCATCATCCTGCACGTTACTACCGACTTCCGGTTCTTTAACTGGAACGCTCAACTCTTCGTCCTCCTGAACCGGTGCCCTAATACGAACTTTCCTCAACGGCGAGGACTGAAGCGGCGAACCAATTGATGAAAAAGAGAGTTTTCTTTTCCTGCTCGGGGTCCGTATGAGCTCTGCTGGCTCATTCAACGCTGGCCGACTTGCAGCCGCCTTTGATGTCCTTGCAAACGCCGGTCCCAGACGGTTGATAGCCGGGGAACTCAGTGTCTGCAACGCCTGACGGTTCGTCCTTACTCCTCCATTGTTCCCGCCATGGAGCATCGAACGAGGCGTAAAGAATTTTCGAAACGACCGCGGGGTAACCGGAGGTGGCTTCTTCAACCTGCGTCTGCCACCAATATCTGAGGCTATCGAGGGTGGAGATGAAGGGATCTCTTGCGAGGACAAAGGAAGAACAGGTTCAGATCGAGGTACTTGAGGAAGATCATGACAGATATCCATTGTGAGCCGGATAGAGGCAGAGTGACAGCGTCATTCTACCAGAAATGAGTGAATACAATGAGGCAGAGACGGGAGAAGAGAGCAACGCCAGCCGTGGTGGAGCGAAAGGGAAATGCGAAATGCGTCGCGGAAATCGGCGTGTTTTTTCGTGACGCGCAGCTCCCGCTCGGGAAGGCGGTGAGGGAGCTCTTATTAGTCCTGGGGAGGAAGGCGGTCGGGCGGACATCTAGAAATTTTTATCTTAATTTTTTCCTTCTTTAATTTTTCAAGGTCCATTTTGGCGCTTGGACGATTCTGTCAACATAGAGAGCTCTGCAGCAGCTCGACGAGTCTGCGCTGGAGCTTTGAATTTACTTGATATATTTCATTGAAGATGGCGCAGATAAAGCGCAAGGGCCATGTTGCGGATGATTCGACAGCCCAGAAGCGCGCACGAGTTGGAGCAGAAGATCGCAAGAAGGATAACAAGAAGCAAAAGACCAACGCCTCAGAGGATGGTGCGGTATCCAAACCTGCCAATGTTTCTGTCCTGCGCGACGATGAACCAGCATTCCCTCGTGGTGGAGCTAGCATCTTGACGCCTCTCGAACGGAAACAGATCCACAATGAAGCAACTCGGGACGTCCTGTTCGAACAGAAGGGTTCAAAAAATTCTTCTGGTGCCGCTGGGGAAGAGGATGAAGATGGGGATGACGATGTTGACGTTGATGGTGCGGGTGACAGTGCTGCTGCAAAGAAGCCTCGCAAGCAACGCAAAACCAAGGCCAAGAAGAGGGCAGAAGAAAAGAAAGCAGCCGATAAGAAAGGCGTTCGCGTTGAAGGGCTCAATTTTAAGGTATGTTCAAGAGCTTACCTTCCCATGCCAAATAATCTTTATTTGAGCTAACTCGAAAAAAGCGCCTTGTACCCGGGTCCATGGTTTTGGGTCAGGTTTCCAGTATCAATGCTCACGACATTGGCCTTTCATTGCCTAACAACCTCACCGGCTATGTTCCCTTGACCGCCGTCTCACGGGGTCTGGAACAGAAGATCGAAAAGTTGCTCAACGAAGACGAGGAAGATTCAGATGACGAGGAAGATTCGGGCGAGAATACTTTGAACCTGAAGAATTACTTCTACCTGGGACAATACCTACGGGCATATGTTGTGTCTGTTGGGTCCAATTCAGCGGATGCTAGCGCTCGGAGTAAAAAGCGCATCGAACTTGCGGTTGATCCTAGGCAGGCCAACTCCGGACTCTCAAAGTCAGATCTGGTTGAGGATACCGCCATCCAAGCGTCGGTAGTGAGTGTGGAAGACCATGGTTTGGTCATGGATTTGGGCATTGAGGGTTCCGATATCAAAGGTTTCATGTCGTCGAAGGAAATCGATCGGAGGCTAGAATACTCCAGCATAAAAGAAGGAACTGTCTTCCTCTGCATGGTGACTGGCCAAAACGCTAGCGGGAATGTCGTCAAATTGTCTGCCAACCTTCGGAGTTCTGGATCGATCACCAAATCGCATTACCTCAGCACTGCGCCCACGATCAATTCTTTCCTGCCAGGAACTGCGGCTGAGATTCTTCTGATGGATGTTTCGTCCAGTGGAATGGTCGGCAAGATCATGGGCATGTTGGATGCAACGGTAGATTTGGTGCAATCTGGTGGAAATACGATCAAGGAGGATCTCACAAAGAAGTACCGCACTGGTTCTAAAATAAAGGGCCGTCTTGTCTGTACCTTCCCGGCGTCCGACCCGTTCAAGGTCGGCTTCTCGTTGCTCGATCATGTTGTCAAGTTTTCTTCTGATGATCACGGGCCCGGCTCTTCTGAAGATGCCCCGGCTATTTCTGCAATTGTGTCTGAAGCAACAGTTGTGAAGGTGGACCCTGGTCTTGGTGTCTACATGAAGATTGGATCTACAAGCCATATGGGATTCGTTCATATCTCAAGGCTTTCGGATGGCCAAGTTGAGAGCGTATCGCCGGACAAAGGAGCATATCGAATTGGTTCCACTCATGAGGCAAGGGTAGTAGGCTACAACACGCTCGACAACCTCTACTTGTTATCCTGTGAACGCAAGGTTATTGATCAGCCCTTCTTACGCCTCGAAGATGTGACCGTGGGCGCAGTGGTGAAAGGAAAAATTGAGAAGCTTCTAATTGGTCCCAACGGTATAGATGGTCTGATTGTGTCGCTGGCTGATGGTATCTCTGGACTTGTCCCATCCGTGCATCTTGCGGATACTGCTATTCAACTCCCAGAGAAGAAATTCCGTGAGGGTATGACCATCTCTGCCAGGATCTTGTCAGTCAATTTGGAGAAGCGCCAGATCCGGTTGACTCTGAAGAAGAGTCTTTTGAACAGCGAATCTGCCATCTGGAAAGATTATAATGACATTGCTGCTGGATCCCAGTCACCTGGAACCATTGTGAATATCCAGCCCCACGGCGCTGTTGTTCAATTCTATGGATCGGTCCGAGGATTCCTTCCTGTGTCCGAAATGAGTGAAGCCTACATTAAGGATCCTTCTCAGCACTTCCGCCAAGGCCAGGTTCTGAGTGTCCATGCTCTGAGTCTGGATGCGTCTCTGGGGAGAATGACAGTGTCTTGCAAAGACCCTTCGACATTTACCGAGACTTATAAGAAGGCTTTTGAGAGCATCCACCCTGGATTATTGGTGACAGGAACAGTTTTTGAAAAGGCAAGCGACGATGTACTTCTGAAGTTAGACGAATTTGGTCTTGTGGCTCGGTTAGACCTTCACCATGTCTCTGACGGATCCGTCCCCAAACAAAGCTCCCTGCTTTCGAAGATTCGTGTTGGACAGAAACTCAATGATCTTCTCGTGCTGGATATTCAACGTGCTCATCGACTCATCAGGGTGACGAGCAAAGCTAGTCTGAAGAAGGCAGCCAAGCAAGGTTCTCTTCTTGAGAAATTTGAGAAGGCCGAGGAAGGCTCTGAGGTCACCGGTTTCACTCGCAACATTACCCTGGATGGTGTTTTCGTTGAGTTCTTGGGTGGCTTGATTGGATTGGTTCCCAAGCGACTCATCAACGAGGAGAATGTGACCAAGCCTGAATTTGGCATGGCTGTTTCTCAGACTGTCACTGCGACTGTCCACTCGGTTGATGCTGATTTTCGGAGATTTATTCTAAGCATGAGGCCCTCGGAGGCAACTCGGACTGGTCCGAAGAAAGCTACTCCTAAGAAAGTTGCGCCTTCCGACGACTCCGATGAATCTGTCGCCAATGCCATTGATGAGGGTATCCATTCGATGTCCGATTTCACACATGGCAGGGTCGTTAAGTGCAAAGTCCAATCTGTCAAAGCAACACAGATCAATGTTCAGCTCGCAGACAACATCCAAGGTCGGATTGATGTCTCTGAGGTCTTCGATAACTGGAGTGATATCAAAGATCGCAAACAGCCATTGCGGTTCATTCGCCAAAAAGATATCATCTCAGCCCGAATCCTTGGCATGCACGATGCTCGCAATCACAAGTTCTTACCTATTAGCCATCGCTCCGGCAAATATCCTGTGTTTGAACTTTCCATCAAACCAAGTTTCTTACAAGCCGCCAACCCAAGCTCGCTCAACTTGGAGCAAGTTCAGGTTGGATCTTCGTGGTTCGGATTTGTCAATAACATCGCAGACAACTGTTTCTGGATTAATCTGTCACCAAACGTACGAGGCATGATGCGCTTCATGGACGCATCAGACGACTTGTCGCTTTTGTCAGATGTGGAAAAGCACTTCCCGATCGGGTCAGCTGTGAAGGTACATGTCACGGCGGTTGACTCTGAGAAGGGCCGCTTGGATCTTTCGGCCAGGCAGCGCTCCGATAAGGTCTCGGTCAATGACCTTTCAGTGGGCATGATCCTTCCTGGTCGTGTCACTAAGGTCACAGAGAAGCAAGTTCTCCTGCAGCTCAGTGATGTCGTGGTTGGGGCGGTCAATCTGGTCGATATGGCTGATGACTTTTCGAAAGCCAACCCAACCGTGTACCACAAAAACGAGGTCCTTCGTGCATGTGTCATTGGCATTGATAAGGCTAATAAGAAAGTCTCTTTGTCACTTCGGCCATCGAAGGTTCTGAGTTCGTCCTTGCCCGTCCAGGACCGTGAAGTCACTTCAATGAAGCAGCTGAAGGTAAACGATATCGTCCGTGGCTTCATCCGGAGGGTGGCGGATAGCGGGTTGTTCGTGGCCTTGAGTCACGATGTGACTGCCTACGTCCGTATTTCCGACCTATCGGACTCGTATCTCAAGGAATGGAAGGATGCTTTCCAAGTTGACCATCTGGTCAAAGGCCGCATCACTCTTGTCGATCCAGAGCAGGGTAAGCTGCAAATGAGCTTGAAAGACTCCGCCTTGGATCCGAACTACAAGGCACCCATTACGCTTCGCGATCTCAAGCCCGGTCAGGTTGTCACCGGTAAAGTCCGCAAGGTCGAGGAGTTCGGTGCATTTATCGTCATTGATAACTCTGCCAACCTCAGTGGTCTCTGCCACCGTAGTGAGATGGCTGAAAACCGTATCGAAGATGCTCGAACCCTTTATGAAGAGGGCGATGCTGTCAAGGCAAAGGTCCTCAAGATCGATCGCGCTCAAGAGAAGATCTCGTTCGGCCTTAAGGCTGCTTACTTCAAAGACGCCAAAGATGCTGAAAATAGTGACGAGGACGATGAAGACTTAGAAGGCCTCAGCCTGGATGGCTTTGGCGGCGTTGATGTGGAAGGAAGTGACAGCGACGACGATGACGAGGATGAGGATGATGATGTCTCCATGGGAGGAGTCGACCTGGAGGATGGCAGTGACAGCGACGATTCCGAGCAGAGCGATGATGACGGTGTGGAAATGGCTAATGCCCCATCCAAGAAAACAGCAGCTCTCGGTGCCAGCGGCTTCGATTGGAGCGGAAACGTCAACGACGATGAGGAAGAAGGTGTCCAATCTGACTCTGAGGATGAGGATGACACACGGAAAAATAAAAGGAAGAGTCGCAAGCCGGAGATCCAGGTCGATCGTACCGGCGAGCTGGACGCTCAGGGTCCCCAGTCTGTGGCCGACTACGAACGGTTGCTGCTTGGTGAACCCGATTCGTCGCTCTTGTGGTTGAAGTATATGGCGTTTCAGCTAGAGTTGGGTGAGGTCGAGAAAGCACGGGAGATCGCTGAGCGAGCTCTTCGCACCATTACCATCGGACAAGATGCGGAGAAGCTGAATATCTGGGTCGCTCTGCTGAACTTGGAGAACACATACGGTGATGAAGACAGCCTTGAGGGGGTCTTCAAACGCGCTTGTCAGTACAATGACACCGCAGAGGTTTACGAACGGATGACCAGCATCTATATCCAATCTGGAAAGAACGATGTAAGTTCATATATCTTTTTAGACCTGGTCTGTACGATAACTCTATTCTAAACTAATGTTCCTTGCAGAAAGCGGATTATCTTTTCCAGACAGCGCTTAAGAAGAAGGTTTCCCCCACCCCCAAGTTCTTCCTCAACTACGCTACCTTCCTGTTCGACTCAATGGCCGCTCCTGACCGCGGTCGTGCCTTGCTCCCGCGTGCTCTCCAATCCCTACCTTCTCATACCCATGTGGAAACGACGTCGAAATTCGGTCAATTGGAGTTCCGCTCTCCGAACGGTGATGTTGAACGAGGCCGGACTGTCTTCGAGGGGCTTTTGTCATCATTCCCTAAGAAGCTCGACCTGTGGAACATCCTCCTGGATCTGGAGATCAAGAATGGTGACGCTGAGCAGGTGAGGCGGTTGTTTGAGCGTGTTCTTGGAATCCAGAAGAAGGGTAGTGCGGCTGTTGCAGAAACGAGTAAGAAGCTCCGGCCCAAGCAGGCGCATTTCTTCTTCAAGAAGTGGCTTGGTCTCGAAGAGAAGCTGGCTTCTACAGACGGAGGAAGTGAGAAGATGGTTGAGGAGATAAAGGCTAAGGCTGCAGACTATGTTAAGTCTTTGCAGCAAGGATAAATGCGCAAGAGTAAATAGTTTTCATTGTTCATGAGCTGTACAAAAGAAACAAAAAGTCCTTTTATCATCCGGGACTATGGGCGTTTGGGGGTTATAGGTGCATCATTCTACTTGATAATCATATAGACAAATCTAACTTGTGTCTAAGCGAATAGACTGCAGTAACATGTCAGAAGGTAGGATATAGGATACACTTCTCAATGTAGTTAGTAATCTTGCAGTGCCTGATCTTCCTTCTGGTGAAGGATGATTGTCCATCTTCAAGATGTGCGTTGATCTGACAAATAGGTTGATGGTATTGTTAAATCTAGGTTACTTAGGCTTGCTGTTGATTTGTAGTAAAGGAAGTCTAGTATTGTGTCCGTATGGAGGGTATCCAAAGTCAAGTCACTATCTAATCCATTTCCCAGGTCTGGCAACGTCGAAGACCACGCTCGCAGTCTAAGCGAAGGATAATATCAGACAAGCATGCAGGCGTAATCTTGTTATCCAACATCTCCCATGAACAGACACTACTGCCGTTTCTCGGCCATCAGTCGTCTGTACTCCTCCACTATATTCTTTCTCTCATCGGCCAACTCTTCCCTTCGTCTTAAGCTCCCCATTGAAGTCGGTACATTATCGACGTTGACCCTGGCACCCCCACGAACCTTGAAAATCTCCCTTGGTTTGGTCAACTGCGGTGGCGCTTGCACAACATCCAGGGGATTTGCCGGCTTGTTTATCCGGTCCGGCTTGTTCAACTTGGCCCAGGGATCCGCAGCATCATAGTCATCGTCGTCAGAAACACCATCGCCATTGCCTTCCCCCCCATTCTTCTTCTTTTTCTTTTGAGGCGCAGCACCTTTCTTCTTCGCCTTGGATTTCCCAGACTCCTTCTCCCACTGCTTCCACAACTCCAGCTGATCCTCCATTTCCGCCTCACGATCCTCGCGTTCCATCGCCTCACGTTCCTGAATTTTCTCTTCCTCCTCCCGCCACTGCGATTGCAGTCGACGCAGACGCTTGTCATGCTTGGTCAGACGCTGTTCGCGGATCTTGGGCAGGTCGGTGGGTGATGCTTTATTAGACCGCTTCATTTCGGATAATGGCATTTCACGATCAACTCGCGCAGCGAAATCAGACAATTTTTCGCCGGGGAGAATATGCGGTGCGGAGTAAGGTTCGTGCTGGGAAGTCTCGTTGGTAGTAGCAGTGTCTGTAGCCGGATCATTACCAGTCTTCTTCTTTCGCGTGGAGCCATCCTGAGCGGTATTCCCTGTATCTTCTCTTTTTCGCTTCTTTCCATCTGGTTGCGGTTGCGGTCGCTGTTGCTGTTGATGCTTCGCTTGGATTTGCATCAGTCGGCGGAATGCTCGCGGGGTATCATCGTCGAGATCGGTTTTGCGCTTCTTCTCAAACTTTTGAGCGTGCCGCGCTTTCTCGTCTTTCTTGGTCTTTCCGGTTGCCTTGGATTTGGAATTGGGGTCGCGAGCCGGGAGAGGTTTTGCGACCACGGTAGGTGGGAGGTTATAGAGGCTGCGACAGTAAGATTATGATTAGTTGAGCTCCTGTATATATATGCCACTAAACAAGAAAACTTACTTGCTATCGTTTTGGCGTCTCTTGTGCTTGTGAGGCATCGTGGCTGCTTCTAGGTTGTGGTTGGCTTGAGGTTGGTCGTCGGCGATGATTTTTGAAGTTTTTTTTCTGCCGGTCGTAGATCTAATCGCGTCTGATAAGGAGCCCAGACGCTGATTGCTGGATATTGAGCGCAACAATCGCCTTCTTTCCCATGGAGAACCCCCTTTTTATTTGAATGTCTTGAGTCGAAAATCCATCAATGTTGAAAATTGGAGGCAAGAGGGATGGAAAGAACAGGTATAGAAGTTTTGGATAAGTCGGCCTCGGTGGGCGACTCTTCTGCGGATCACGAGGTGGAGGATTATTCGCGCCGGAAATTATCAACTTCAACTCTGTGGACGAGGTGCAGAAGAGCATTTGCGGCCATCTCTTCGTCCTTTTCTCCTTCGCGAGCCAGAGCTAATACCGAGGATGCCCTTCCTTTGCTGCCCTCTGGTGAGCAACGGTCTAAACATCCCGGAAAACGAGTCTCACTACCCAGGGTCTCACGCTGTTTGCTGTACCTCCTCGTGGGCTTCTTCGTCATGCTGTGCGTACTTGATTCTCTTCCTTTCTCTTACTGATCTAACTCTATGATTCAATAGAGGCATCATTCAATTCGTGGTCATTGCCTGCAGTATCGCCATCTCCTTCTTTCCGGACGAATTCGACCGTGCCGCCACTCACTGGCTCGATCCAGACCACCATGGCGCAGATAAATTGCGTTGGCCAACCGACATCTCACGAGATATTATCCCTGTCGGATGTCATTCGCATAATGATTACTGGCGACGAGTGCCTCTGTTCTCAGCCCTGCAGGCGGGCTGTGTCGGCGTCGAAGCTGACGTCTGGTTCATCGACCAAGACCATCAGGATCACCCCCGGGATCTCTATGTCGGTCATACAACCTCCTCCCTCACACCACAGCGCACCCTGAGAAGCATATACGTCGATCCGCTGGTGAAGCTCCTCGACCGGCAGAACCCCATCACGCCCTTCCACTCGATCATCGGCCGGCCGCCAAATGGCATGTTCGATACCAACCCGGCGCAATCGCTGATTTTGCTCATTGATATCAAGACCGATGGCGCCATGACCTGGCCGCATGTGGTAGAAAATCTTGCACCGCTGCGCGAGCGAGGCTATCTTACTTATTTCAATGGCGCAGAGGTAATCAATGGGCCCGTCACCGTCGTGGGAACGGGTAACACCCCCTTCGACTTAGTGATAGCCAACTCGACCTATAGAGATATTTTTTTCGACGCGCCTCTCCATTACTTGACTGAGAATGCGACTACCACTGCCACGCCGAGGGAAAATACCAAGGCCAGACAATCTGACAATAATAACAACAATCTTGGCCAAGGTCTCTCCGGCACATCCCCCGATATCACTCCCGCCGCATTTAATTCGACCAACAGTTTCTACGCGTCGACCTCCTTTAAGGACTCGATTGGTTTCCCCCGGCCATTCCATCTCACAGTGCAGCAAGTAGATTCCCTCCGGGCCCAGATCCGGGCCGCCCATCGTCGCGGGTTGAAGGTGCGGTATTGGGGATTGCCCAGTTGGCCGCGGAGTTTGAGGAACCATCTTTGGAATGTCTTGGTTCGTGAGGGTGTGGATATCTTGAACGTGGATGATTTGTACAGTGCGACGAGGAAGGAATGGACGGCTAATGCGTTTGATTGGTGATGACTTTATGCTATGAGATATAGATTCACGTTTGGTTCACTGAAGACGAACTCAGCTATGTAAGTGAGATGCCTCTGTAACGTAGTCTAATTTGTCAATGGATCGAAATGGTTGTTTACTAGTGCTTCCTCCCTTTTGAGCATGGCGATGCAAGAATACTGAGGGAGAATATCGGTATGTCTAAAATACCAAATTTTTGTGTAGTGGGGTTGGCCATGTATTCGATGCTTGTTTTGGATGGAAACATAAATCAGTCAATCAAAAACACAGGTGGGTATCATGTTTATCTCAAATCCCGCAGGCAAAGACAAACCCATCACAAACAAATCAATGCCTCTTCTCCAAACTCCCTCCCAACGCTCCCCTCTTCACGCAGTAAGTCACCCAGCCAACTCTTGGCTGTCTCGAAATCCCTAGCACCGAACTTGACGAGGGTGAATCCGGCGCGGACACGGGCAGCTGTCCAGGTGACATTTGAGGTGGAGGTCATCGAATATGACTCTGCGGCATCTTTCGCCGAAAAAGCAGTCGATGACCAATTGCGAGCCCCGATACGCGGTTGTGATGTAAAACGGTGCACGATAAATGATGCTAGATTTTCGTAGACGGGTCCGTACAAGATCAATGTCCCCACGATGCCATGAGGATAAGTGCGTTCCCGGATCAGATTTCTTTGATCGGGTATATCCCGTCGGTCGTTATCATGCCCACATTCATCATCCAGAATGACGGAGTCCCGCAGGAGGAGCTTTCTTTGCCCAGACCCGTCGTCAGACCATACCTCATTCTTCCCCTTCCATAAATGGAAGTCCCAGCTTTCTCCCCGCAGGCTGCGACCCTCCGTCACCCAGTCCAGTACGCATAAACTGCCCCGTTTGCTATCCGGAGCCGTCCAGTCTACGACGAAGGTTTGCACCTGCTCGTAGCGACTGTCTTTGTACGGCACCGCGGGATCCGGTAGGTAACAGAGCGCCGCTTCATTGTCAATCCGTACGTCCAGTAGCTGCCGACTCTTATCCGTCACTATACGTGCCGCTGTCCCCCGTTGTCCTTTGATACTCGTCGTGGGCTCTGTCTTGAAGATTTTGGTGCTCCCCTGCGGTGTGCTTACCACCATCCGTGTACGCTCCTTCAATGTCACTGAGACGTTAATGTGGTCCCCTGGAAGCAGACCACCACCGTATGTGAGTAGATATAGATGTACAGGCCGAGAAGGACATGTCTGAGCAGAGGATCGTGGCACGAAACCCGGTGTGCGCGCGAGCAGCTTCAAAGGGTATTTGTATGTCAAGGACGAAAGTGTAGGAATAGAAGGAGGCAGAAGGCTTAGGACGACCTCTCCGTGACCGGGTTTTGCGACATCTGCCTCAAAGGGTGATTTTATCGGCATCCTGGAACGCGATAATAGAGATTTATCAGTTCAGTACTTTTCACTGTCAGAATCAACCCCAGCCCAATGCAGAGGAAACAAAAGATAAAAGGCGACCGGGAGCACAAATTGGTGCTGATGCTATTGACATGAACATATATATAAGGCGCGTTTACCTTGGAGCAGCATGACGGTAGCCCAGCGTGGGGTCAACAGGGTTTCTATTATAAATGGCGTCAAGGGTGCCACCTATTAAAATGAATTGCGAACAGCCGACCGCAGCAGCCAAGAAGCAACATCCACCCAACGTTGCCAAGAGAAGACGGTTATCTCGTTGAGAAGCTGTGAAGGTGAAATGGTCTGCGTACCTAATCCGCACTCCACCAGCCGTGACGGGCGGGGATAAGTCCATGGAGAAGTTCCGATGCCGTAATAGGAACTACTCCGCATTAGGGCTAGAGCCAGGGCTGGCACAAGTCATATGATCTGGTAATATTACACAGGAAACGTATCGTAATATAACATTCCCGTGACCGCTGGTTGCTTGTTGTAGCCTCAGGCACAGATCGCGTCCGCTCGCTCCAAACGTTCGGTTTCCCCCTCCTCCTTGTCGAGTCCCGCCTAGAGCACCCACAGTCACTGCCATCTCGACGCTCGTTCGATTGGAAAGGGTAATCTGGTACTCTTTCCCCGAAGACCGTTATTCGATTGCCTCGGCCAAGTCACAGAACGCGCGCGCTCGCGCAGTTGATTCTCAGCGTCGCGTTACCTCATCGCATCTGAGAAAGCAAAAGCGTTGGGAAACCAAATCCAAACCAGACAAATTTGCGAAAGGCACAATTCTGATGAAGAATCGCATAGTGATTAACGTGGGAGTTTAGTGTAAAGTTGTCGAAAAGTACCATACAAGATGGAAGATGAATCTCGTCCTTCTAGCCCTCAACCAGGGTTGGCCCAAGAATCCACCTCTTCGCCAGCTACAGACAGAAGAAAGTCGGCTCGGGTGACGCGGAAGCCCGAGTTATTATCACAATCTTACAGCGATGCAACAGCAGGCGGAGCTAAGCGCAAACGTGGTACCACCGGTGAAGACGATGAAGGCGCAGGGGAAGAAGACGAGGAGGAAGAGCCCGAAGACGCGTCAGAATCCGGAAGTGAAGACGAGGAGCCTGACGAGGAGGAATTTCGTGAGAAGAAACGCGCTTTGCGCAAGAAGTCGACCAAGAAGGCACCCAAGTCGCAGGCCGGATCACGAACGACACCGGCAGCGAAGAAACCCAAGATAGCTGGGAATGGGATTGGCGGCCAGTTGGCTTTGCGGCCTGCTACCAATGGGAGACACACAACATCACGCCCTAGGAAGCCGAAGGTGCGACCCAGTCTGGCCGCTGGTGAACATGGCCTCTACGGTAGGTAGTCCAGTGTTATCCTGTATTATATATATTTGCTAATGCTATATTTCTAGCGGATGTCTTTGGTAAAGGGGGCTCTGTCGACACGGTTGCAGCGGACTGGCTTACCCTGTACCAACGCGACCAGCCAGCTGCTATGCGCGATATGGTCAATTTCATGCTCCGTTGTACCGGGACCGATTTCGAGGTAGACACACCGGAGGTCGAGGATGTTGACAACGCTCCGACTCGCATAGACGATCTACAGACACAGTACCACCAAGTCGGATTCTCTGAATATCCCCTCATCTCCAAGGCCAAGAAGTTCAGAGCCTTTCAGCCAGTACTGGAGGAATTCTTCGCTGCGTTGGTTCAGACCTTACATCATTCGTCGGTTCTTTACAATGATGAAAATCTATATGAGAATATCCAGATTTGGATTTCAGCATTGTCTACTTCATCATGTCGACCATTCAGACATACATCGGCGATAATTGCTTTGTCAATCATGAATACCATGTGCGATATTGCGCGCGAGGTGATGGCTAGTGTTTCCACCTCGCGCAAACAAGTCGAAAGTGAAAAGAAGAAAAAGTCTGTCAACAAAGGAAGAGTCGATGCTATCCAAGCGGCCGTCCAAGACGGTGAGAAGAAGCTCGAGATGGTCGATGAATTCCTCAAGGATGGCGTGAACATCATCTTTGTCCATCGGTACCGGGACGTCGATGCACGAATTCGCTGTGCATGCATGACCGCTCTCGGCAGATGGATTCGCAATTACAGAGAATACTTTTTCGAGGGACAATTTCTTCGATACTTCGGCTGGATTTTGTCGGATCCTGTCGCCCAGACACGTGCCGTGGTTGTAGATCAGCTGCGGAGCCTATACGAAAATAAAGACAACATTGCCGGTTTGCGCTCATTTACCGAACGTTTCCGTCAACGGATCGTGGAAATGGCTGCACAGGATGCTGATGTCGGAGTACGTGCGTCAGCAGTCGAATTGCTTGACCTCATCCGAGACGCCGGACTAATTGAACCCGATGACATTGACATCGTGGGCAGGCTCGTGTTTGATACAGAACCACGAGTTCGGAAGGCAGCTGGCAGTTTTTTTGTTGCGAATGTCGAGGATGTATTCGATTCCACCACCGAGGAGCTCGGGGAAGAGATCGATGAAATGTTCGGCGACGAAGACGAAGACGACTTTGCATCCCCCAAACGTTCATGGATTAAGTTCAAGTGCTTGGTGGATATGCTTCAGAGCTATGACAATCAGGAGGACGACCAGAAACCGGACAAACCCATCGCTACCTCTCGAGATGCACTATCTGGTGCCTCGATAGACTCGCGCTTTGTTCTCGCAACCGAAGCTATATATCCGCACTTCGAGGACCTGGCTCAGTGGCAGTCATTGGCCGGTTACCTACTCTACGATCACTCACAGATAACGGAGGCCCGCACGGAAGACGATGCCGCTGGTGCAGTCAGGAGTTTGTACAAGATGGAAGAGGGTCAAGAGGTGATTTTATTAGAAGTATTGTGCTGCGCGGTCAAACTCCGCGTACTTGATGTTGCCAAGTCTGATGTCGACAAGAGAGGACGCAGAATTAAGGCATTGACCGAGAAGATACCGGAATTGCAAGAAGAGATCGCACACAGTCTAGCACAGATCATCCCGCAGCTACTGAACAAGTTTGGCTCAATGCCGGAAGCTGCATCGGCTGTTTTGCGGCTAGAACATTTTGTCGACCTGGACAAGATCCAGGACTTGCAGAAGGATACCACTGCCTACACCACATTGCTCAACGACATCAACAAGCAGTTCCTTACGCACTCCGACCAAGACGTCTTGGCTGAAGCCAGTGTTGCTTTCTTGCATGCGAAAAACTCCGATGACATGCGGGAGGCACTGGAGAGCAAGGTTCAAGAGTTGTGGGATGACATTGTCGATACGCTTGGCGCCCTGTCTCAGGATGAGGACGTCAAGGAGAACGGTGCAATTGCCAGCGATACCCTCACTGAACTCATCAACACAGTCACACGTGTTTCCAACCTCGCCAATATAATTGACTGCACGCAAGTTCTGGAGACAGTGCCCGCTTCCCGCTCCAGAGCCAAGAAGCAAAGCGCCCCCGAGGCTCCTTTCAACACTCTCATCCACCTTGCCAAGCGGGGTGTGCGCGAGCAAGAGGAAGACGAAGATACTGCCAAGGCCGAGACCGAGTTGGTAACAAACAGTATACGCACACTTCTGTTCTTCTTCATGTGGAAAGTGCAGTCATTGGTGACCGCCCTGAACACCGGGAAGGCGGCCTTCACAACAGATTATTTTGAAGCCCTGGCCAAGAGCCGCGAGACGTTTGTTTCTACCCTCGTGGCTATTATGCAAGAGCGCTCTGGACTGGACGACATCCGCTTCGTGGCAACAACGACCCTTCTTGACCTTCAGACATTATTCAGCACCCTCCGTCACGCAGGTAAAGCCGCTGAAAACGATGATGACACCCTCCTCCAAACCCACGGCCTCGTCCATGAGGTGGACACAGATACCCAGAAGCTTATCGCCAAAATCCACGGCATCGCCGAACGGACATACGCCAAGAAAATCCGCCGTCCTCTCGAACCCGCCGAAGATGATGCTCCGGATTCGGAATCAGACGTCGAGAAGGAGCCGTCCGATGACGAGGAGGACGAGTCCGATCTTGAAGACAACGAGAATACCGATGAATCGGCAGCCAACGAGCGTCTACGGTCGACGATCCTTGCTGAACAGCGTCTTTGCGAGTTGACGGGTAAAATTGTCCTGGCGATTATCGGCCGCGTCCTCGACACTCCGGGGTCGCAACCGGGCCAGCTACGAAAGAAGCTCGGCCAGCACAAATCGCGCTTGGGTGCTAATTACCGCGAGGTCCTGGCGTTCCTTGATGAGCGGAAGCCCCGGGCTGGTAGGAACGCTCGAAATGCTAAAGGCAAGAAGGCTGCGGCCGGAAATAAGAATGACGATGCCGCTGCCAAGAAGGGTGCGCAAGAGCACATATCTGCCGAAAGGATAGAAGATGACGAGGATAATGATAAGGACGAGCGTAATGGGGTGGAAGAAGATGAGCATGAGGACCTGCGAGCCCGGGAACTCGTTGAAGACGACCAAGACAACAACGATAATATTGAAGATGGCGACAAAGACGAGAATAGGCCCGCTCCTGATCCAGGTGACGAGGATGAGGTTATGGGAGATTGATTTGATTAAATATAACTTGATTAACTTGCTCGTTTGGCTAGTGTTTACGGGATAGAAGGGATTTCTATGGGTACCTCTTGTCTTTCTCTCTCTCCCTCTCTCTCTCTCTCTCTCGAAAACGATACGGATTCTCTATTTTCTTTTCTCGTTCAAACTTTTTTTATCTACCCAGCTGGCCTGACTGTATGTAATTCTTTTTTCTTTTCACGTTATTCTTGTTAGCGTCTCTTGTGTTTTGCACAGTATTTCCGCAACCCAAACTATATCTGGTCGAAATTCGTTCTTTGCATTGCCACGAGTTCTTTTAGAGGAGTTCACAACGGTGTCTCCAGCTTTCTTTTTGGGATTTCTCATCCTAGTGTCCGTTAGTAGTTATATTAAGCAAGACAGTAGATTCAGAAAGGCATCTGATTTCCAACAAAAAATCAGCCCTGGGCTATGGGAAGCAGAGTGGGCCGGTAATGCCTTAGATATTCGGTAGTAATTAAAGCAGAGGTGATGATCAAAGGTGTGCCGGTGGCCTGAGCCAATCCAGGCGCTACCAGCAATGAAAAGGAAGGGAAATGGATGATGTCGGTGATTAGATAGATGATCGAGTATAGAAGTGAGGAGAGGGACGGCTCGAGGTTAGTATCAGGTCGGTCATATGCCGGGTTGGCGCCTTCGCTTAGGCCTGAAGCTAACCCCGGCTGATCCTTCTGTTCTGTCAGCAAAACGGATATTTTTCTTTCGCAGGGTGACGGCGTAGGAAATTCGGATGCTGAACAGCTGCGAGGTATAAACTGGAAGAATTACTCTCTACTCCGTAAGGATTAAGACCTGTGGGGTTGCTTAATATGGTTAGCCCCAGGGACTAGTGTCTAGTGTCCGCTGTCAGATCATACATGACATCGTATCTCATTGTCGATATTCTGCTGAAATGGAGTCTTGTTCTTTCTGTTGATTTGCTTTATTGGAATATTCTAGAGAAAGTGGACCGTCACATCGAAAAACATGGAAAAGCTGAGCAGATGTGAAAGCTTGCTATCCAATGCCACAAGTTCTAGTACCCGTCCTCCACACTTGACATCCAACAACTAACTGCATCAAGGAATGGAGAAACGAAATCAAGTCTGTGTACTTCTGAAAGTGGAAATGATGGCTAAATCACTTAAGCTAAGCTCGTGCTGCGATCCAATTATAACAGGCTGTTACTATATGAAGCAGGTGAGGGGAACTTGAGGGTTTGAGCTTACCATAGATGAGTTCGATCGAGACGAACAGCTGAGTGGGTCCAGGTTCCAGGCTATGGAATATTCTACGTGGTAGATACTCCTGACCCTAAGCTAAAAGAGCCGAATCCGATACCTTCCTTCTGTTTACGAACCCGTGTCATCGCCGTACCCTTCAAATGATATGATACGTTTCCTCACTGTCCAGTTTGTATGAATTGGGTTTGGGTGGGTGATCACCGGCGAATTCCGGCTGCTGTATGATTTTTTGGATGCCCTATGCTTTGTGGGCGAAGCGAACAAGATAAAAGTCAAGAAATAAAAGAGTTCTAATAGGCTAGTAAGTGGTAGGGGATTTCTCATTTTCTGCATATTTGAAAGGGGGCATTATCATAGAACACATTCGACTTTTCATTGACTCGCTTCATTCCAACGCCCGCTAGGCAATCGCTCCCATAGGCAGTAAAGAGAACTACCATCAGGAAGGAAAATCCAACCATTCATTCATCCCTTTAACAAAAAGTAAAGGACGACGGGTGCCTGGGCTTTGTGAGCGAGGCTACACTAGGAGAAGATTACCACAAAAATGAAAGACATAAAGATAAAAGAAATATTACAACCGGATCAATTAACACATACGCCAGTGTATGAGTGATGCTACGGGGTGATAAAAATAATGGGGTACACGACGGTGAATCTAGTTTATCCTGACGAATGGGACGAGAGCGTCAAACGGAACAGAGGCAGACGGTGGGTTTGCAGGAAATAAAGCAGATATAAGTAGTGCTCGAACGTCAAAGGGGTGAAAAGGGGCGTTGAAGGGCTTAAAAAGAGTAACGCATATCGAGAGAAGACGCCGAGGCCGGACGTGCAAACCATCTTTCCTTTTCGAGGACTTCATTAGTCGGGTAGTCGAAAGACAGAGTGGAGTGCCAGAGCCTCCCACAAATCCGACGTGAAGGCTTTTGTTAAATGGCGGATGTTGCCAGACTGGTCTAACAGAAAGCCACAGAAAAGTTGAACGATGAAATTGAATTGTGATTGAAGGTCCACATTACATATCCATCGAGTCACCACCGTTGGCGAAGTTAAACCCGCCAGGCTGCTGCTGAGCCGTTCCGAGCGTGAACCCGGCTTGTGTCTGTTGAGGAGCTATTTCGTCGATGTCACCGCCAGCTTCCTCTTCATCAGAGAAGTACTTCTCGATGATGTTGTAAGCCTTCATGTAGATCTCTTCGTTTGCGTTGTTCTGGCAGTCGTGAGTCTTCTCCATACCACCAGCTTCTTCGATGAACAGTGCGTAGCGGTTGACACGGGCGTCACCAGTCTGAGCAGCCTCCTTGTCCATCTCGCCAACCTTGAGGATATTTTCCAAGCCATCAAGAGCAACCTGGATAATCTTGTTGTCGGGACAAACAAGAAGGTCGCAGAGAGGCTTGATGCATCCTTGGGTGACAAGGTAACGGATCTGTTCGGGCTTCTGCAGGCCACCGGAGGTAGCGTTGGAAATAGCCCAGCAGGCCTCCTTGCGGGTTTTAAAGTCACCATTGGCCAGCAGGTTGATCAACGGAGGGATGATGCCAGCATCGATAACAGCTTGAATCTGGCTGGCGTTACCAGCGGTGACGTTGGAAATGGTCCAGCAGGCTTCCTTCCGGATGCCGTCTTTAGTGGAGCTCAACAGAGCAAGAAGGGCGGGAAGAGCACCGCAGTTAATGATGACCTGAGTCTGGACATCATCCCCAGTCACGATGTTTCCAACGGAACGGAGGGCGGGAGTCTGGACTGAAGTAGAAGCATGCATAAGAAGCTCCACCAGGCGACGAGGGATACCGGCTTCGATAACAGCCTGGATTTTGTCGTTCGCACCATCAGACAGATAGGAGATGGCCCAGCAAGCATCGATCAGCACCTCATCATCAAGCATGTAAATAAGTTTGGCGAGAACGGGGAGAGCAGGCGCGATCTGGACGTGGTAGCTTATGTCAGCGAGAATGCTTAACCATTATTTGACGTGAGAAGAAAAAAAGTATACGCACAGTGTTCCAATCGGGCTGCGGTGTCTTTCCACGGCAGAAGTTACTCAAAGTCCATGTGGCGTTGCGAAGCATGCTCAGCTTCCGGCCATCGCTGATGAGGGTCAACAGAGGACGGAGGGCACCAGCTCCAAGAACAAAATCACGGCACTGAGGGCTGTCACCAGCAATGTTACCCAGCGCCCACACAGCCTGTTCCCTCACATCAGGCTCGGTGTTGCTCAGAAGTTCAACAAAGATAGGCACAGCACCGGCTTCAATGACAACTTGTGTTTGTTGGGCGGATCCAGACGCAATGTTGGTCAACGCCCAAGCAGCCTCAAATTGAACCAGAGTATGTGCGGATCGAAGGAACTCCACAAAACGGCTCACAACGCCGGTTTCAATGACACGCTCAATGGGAGGGTTTCGCTCCTTGGAAAGCAACTTCCTGAACTTGGTCGTGCATTGGATCTGTGACTCAATCTGGTTGGAAAAGACACCCTTGACCATCTCCGGGAGTTCCACATTGAGCTAAAACAATAGAACACGTTAGTCATAATATCCTCATAAACACATATTATTTATTTGAAATATTAGATTTGCCCGGTTGATCTCGTGCTTCTATTGCAGGGACAACTGGACATGCAGCGGGAAATCCTAAGAGGGCGGTGAAAAGCCCGTCGGGGGAGACTTGGATAAACATAAAAAAAATATATAAAAAGAGTGCCAAAAGAGGGCGTAAAAAATTCCAAGAAGAAGAGAAAGAGATCTTAAGTCAAAGGCAGAAAACAGTACCTACCTCGCTCTCGATAGCACTGGCTTCATCGTCGCTTTCAGTGGCGGCTCCGCCTCCGACACCAATCCCACCATCCCGGGTCTGGATACCTCTCCTCTTGGACAGGTTTTCCTCCCTCTTTTGCTTCCGAATCTCAACCTGTTGTTCCTCACGACGACGACGAAGCTCTTCGGGCCGGAACTGATTTCTGGCCTTGAACTGGGTACGACGATGTTCAGGGATGTAACGCTCCGCCATGGTTGCTTAGGGGTGGACGAGAGGAGTGGGAAAACAAAAGCACACCACCAACGGGTGAAGGAATGAGTTAAACAGTGAAAGTCAAGGAGGGGTATATTTAGCGAAAAGGAAGAGAAGGATGGGAGATAGCAAAAACAAGAAATCCCAGCCAGCAGAAGAATATAGCAACAGCAGCAAAGGCCAGCAGGGAAGCGCGAGATCTCTTGAAGCGAGCTCTCAAAGGAGGGGAAAAAATCAGGTGGGATTCCGATAGTCACGGGATTCATCCCCGCTGATTGGCTGTGCGGAATTAAGCGCCACACCCAAGCGATTGCCGCCAGACGCGTCTATCCTCGATATCGGACGTGTTGACGGCGACGACGACTACCTCTGACGGCACTTTCACAGCATTCTGCGCGTTCTTAAAATCCTTAAAACGAAATCGGTTTCTCGGCCATGCTGACTGGCTTACTGGACGCTTAGGGATGGACTTTGTCCGTTGTTTGCTGTCCATATCATCACTACACGCACTGTTCTTGGCTTCAGATTAGTAGTTACCAAGGCTGACGGCCCAATAAAGAGAAAGAGAGCGAGCGCGCTCTTATATTCGTTTTAAGACATTGATCATAACCGTTGCTTTCGCTGGCATTGAAGCACTTGAGTGAGCGCGATGGCTCCCCCTGGTTACGTGGATGTCAGCGCTGCCCTAGTCACCAGGGGCACCGTGAATGTAATAGGGGTTGTCGTTGATGTCTTTGGAGACGCCCAGCGGACCAACAAGTCATCTTTTTGCACAACATTTACCCTGAAGGATTCGAACCTGGATAATGGACATCATTGGGACGGATTGAGGATCAAGTACTACAATAGTGACTCAACACTACTACCGCCGGTCCGGAAGCTCGATGTAGTGCTCATTCAGAACATTACTGTAAATCGCCTTCTTCATCCTGCCATAGCCTCTCATTCATGATACTAACGCTTCCTCTTGCAGGTAAAGGACATGTTCAATGGGAAGACGATGGCTATAGCTGCTCAGCATCAGTTGGTACCGTGGGCCATCTATCGTCAAGAATCGGACAGAGCAAGCACAATATCTCCAATATCTGGGCCGTCTCCTTTTGAACCAACGCAGTTAGAGAGGAACTATGCGTTGTCGTTGATGAGGCGCGCGTCTACAGTGGACACTACGGGTCATCAGCGAACTATAGGGGGTTTTCAGAATGACAGCCCTTACGCCGCTGCTACTGTTCAAGATTCCATCCGCAGCCCGCCTTCAAACTACTTCACCCTGATCAAAGATATAAAGGAACGCACGTATGTGGTCCTCATAGGCGAAATAGTCAATATTTGGGCCAGTGATAGCGACAAGGTTGTCATTGACATCACTGACTACACTAGTAATAAAGGCTTGTATAAGTTCGGGGATGATGGTCGTGAGGGGGACCCTTACAACTACATGGGGTCTTCTAAGAGAAAGCGGCCTTTGGGGCAGATGACGCTTCGGGTGACACTCTGGGACGCGCATGCTGACTATGTCCGTGAAAACCTCATGTTGCATGATTTTGTTCGGTTACAAAAGGTACATATCAAACGGAGCCGTGCCAATGGCACTTTGGAAGCCGGTCTCCATGCAGAACGCTACAATCCGAACAAAGTCAACATTAGCAAAATCCAACCGAATTTTGAAAGCGACGGAAATGTGCTTGCCTTCATAAATCGCAAGAAGGAATATTGGGCGAAGCACGGCAAATATGACACACTAGGGGAAAATGACGAAACACCCGCAAAGCCCGAGAGATCGAAGAAAAGGAAGAAACAGGAAAAAAAGGAAGAAAGGAAGAGAAAAGAAACAAAAACAGAAGAAGATCAAAGGCCGCTCGAGGTCAGACAGCGAAACAAAACAAATGACAACAGTAAGATTTTCATCCACGTCTTTTTAAGAAAGGAACAAGCTAACACACTTGTAATGTAGTACAAGCGAGAAGCCCCGGCGTTAAGGAACTGCGGATAGAGGACATCTTGATTAACAAGACTCATAACATCAAATCACCGGATGGTATCGAATATCGGGTCCCTTTCCAAAACATATGCTATCGGTCAAAAATTCGGGCGGTCGACTTCTTCCCTCCCAATTTGGCAGACTTCGCCGTTCCCAAGTCAAGGCGGGCTGTCTCCGATGATGATGACTACGATGGCAGTAACAACGTCAATAGATTTACCATGTGGGACTGGCGTTTTTGTCTTCTTGTTGAGAGCGCTGCTCCTCTTCCCCCGGGGGAATCTAGGGAAAGGATACCACTCTTTGTCTCTGGGGCTGATGCTGTATATCTGCTCTGTATGGATCCTGTCGAGTGAGTACACTACTTCTCTGCTTCCCGTTGCCTCTTCCATGGTCCTCTAGATCAAGATACTAATATAGACCGGTGCAGTCTACGAACAGACAAGACAGCATTAAAGCATTTGAAAGAAAAGCTCTTTATCCTTTGGGGCGACCTGGAAGAACGGAAATCAAAAGCCGCAGTTGAGGGAAACACGAATCCCCAGGGTATTGGGCCCGGCTCTTGCCTACCATTCACTTGCTGCATCAAGGAATACGGAGTGAGGTGCTCGCATGATTCTGATTCGGACGAAATGGTGATCAGCCATGAACTCGGTTGTAGCCGTGAAGACTGTCTCGGTTGGGAGAGGCGGTTTGCGATGTTCGAAACCACCATCAATGAATAGTGAAGGAGTCTCTGTTCGCATATTTGCTTGAAATTCCTGTATTGATTCCTCATTATTGGGATGAGGTATATTTCTTGGGACATCATACGCCGTTTGCGTTTTATTCTTATATATACCACGGCAAATAAAGGGAAACCTCTAGGTGCACGACTTTCATGTAATATTATTATAGCACCCTTGTCAAATATTTATGGAGGTTATATAGATACAGAAGGTTGGTCACTATAGATACAGTCTTAAGCTGGATATCAGTAATTGTGGAATATGATGTAACCCCCAATACGGGACAATTCGGAGGAAAAATCGCCACTCATCAATAAAGTGAAACGTACGCGGGTTGAGAAAATGCCATGTCAATAATGAAGCAGATAGATAAGTCTTGCACTGCGTCCATTTAGTTCATCGATTAGACCTTGATCAGTTTGACGATATTTGTATCAATGCCGTGGGCAGTTGTATCAAATCGACAATTCGAACCCCAATAGCATTCCTTCTTGCCAGGTTCGCTCTGTGGACAACGGTGTCCATACATACAGTCCGGGTCGTCACATTCGAGTCCGAATCGACATGGAGTCATGCGCGCAATCGCTGACAAGGTGAAATAGTCATTCTTGCCCAGCTTGCGCGAGTGGTCATGATGACAACTGTCATTAGGGCATTCACCTAGCAGGTAATAAAAGTTACAGAGTTTCAACTTCTTAATGCGATTCAGATCATCCCGTGGGATGGTTTTGAAATCAAGTCGGTCGACTCGTTGGCCGTATCTATTCCGTTCCACTGTTTTTGGACGCGCCGAGTTGGACGCTTTCGAATGCACCACTTGGAATTCTCCTGGGCTAGATGTATTCCCTGAAGAGGGTGTCGACGCTGGTACATTGGTGGACGCGCCATTGCTTGCCAAAGTAGTATTGGTTGACGCACGTGAGAGTGGCACTGGGTTCTGGACCGGTGACGGTGTGAGCAAGGACCGAGGTTTGGTAGTTACAGCTGCTTTCCAAGGTGCCACGACAGGAGCAATCTTTGCTGTTCGAAATATATCTGGAAACTTAGTGACCCTGTAGGAAGATTTTAACAACTCCAAATCTTTTTCGAATGGGATTCCTTCAACCAATGATACACGTCCGATAAGGTCCCTGTCTGCTAGTATATCTTCCAGAATCGCAGGATAGCCACCATCAGGTGAGCATCCTAGAAAGATCTGATGGCAATGGCAGTTGTATAAATACAGGCTGAACATGTCTAAAGGAAGACCAGTCAGTCAGCGCCTGAACTGCAGTGGAAATCGCGACTTTGCGAGCTTTGCTGACTTGACGGAGAAGTTATCGGACAGCAAAGGTTCTCCAAGTACCATGAAAGCGATATAAAATTCAACCCACCTCCAATCTTATGGCACGGTCTGTCCTTCCCAGGTCCGACATCCACCATATCGAAGAGCGGGATTGATTCATTAAATCCGCGGATGAAATCGTCGAGCAGCGTCTGCTCATTCAGGAGTCCTCCACGAATACACATGTCGCTTAATCCCTTCATGTTGGTATATATCTTGGTCATTATCTTCGGCGATGCGATTCCAGGGAAACTGCTGCCGACATAATCTTGCAAAGCTGTAGACAGTTGCATTGCTGCGGTTCGTCCGCCTTGTTCTCCTTGTTGCAGCAGCTCATCGTTGAATATCATTCCATCCCCATCCAGCAGCACGACTACAAAAGGTTCACGGTCCTGCAAAGATAGAAATGAAATAATTAGTCTGCTGTTCCACTGGCAAAAGGTAGCCAAGTAGAAAAGAGGCACACCATAATGGTTTTGATTCTGGACATCTTGTCCATCAGCTCCATCTCATGAATCTGAATATCCCGATTAAAGCGCGTCTCCCGTTCATGGTCAAGCTTCTCTTGCGAGTAAGCTCCTTCGAGGTCCGTCACACGTTGTAGGAGTTCCTAAGAAATGAGATGCGGTCCAGAAAAGTTGACGGCTGAAAAGAATCAAAACAGGAGACTTACCTCGATAAGACCATTCTTGCTCTGCTCCAGGGAAGCTATCTGCTGATAGCGCTCTAAATATGCTGCGACATCCATTGTTCAGATGATGAGAGTCGTAGTAGTGTATATGTCCGGGGTGGTATAAGAGGGGTATTGAATGTGAGAAGTGACATTTATGTATTGAATACGATGACGAGACGATCAAGATGAGGCGGGAAAGACGACAACATGTAGAAAAATCCAAGAGCGATGCGCCCTCGTGCAGTGCTCCTGGTTCAAATAAATAGATGTCTTTTTCGCTTCTTCCCTTCCTTTCCGTTTGTCCCGTTTGGGAAACATCCAGCGCTAAATGCCGCTGAGTAAGCTGTCTAAACGCCTACGTGGAGCAAACGACTGAGAATCCCCTGCAATAATCGCCGGCTCCGTGTCTTCCTTTCTCGGTTCTCAGTCAATTGGGTTTTTCGTCCTTCATTGTCGTCCTTTTCTTTCTCCTCTCTGTTCTCTGTCCTTCGCCTCGGTCGTATAGCAATGGCTCGCTTTGGTTTCCTCTCCCTTTTGCTCTCTCTCCAAGCCTTAATCGGCACCGGCTTCGCGGCAGTATGTTCGCGCCTCGGTTTTCTTTTCGCTCCATTCCAGCGTCAATTGTTTGGCTAACATATGATTTGTTTTAAATTGCAATAGGACGTTGCTGCTGAGAACACGGGAGATGAAGCGGAAGCACCGAACTTGGCTGTATCGGCGCAAGCATCCTTCCCCGATGCTGAGATCTTCGGCGTGAAGCTCGTCAATGGCCACCCTACTCGGGCGCTGATCTCGTTCACCAACGAAGAATCCACTCCCGTGACCGTGAACTTCATCGGTGGTGCTTTGTCGACTGTGGACGAAGAGCAGAGCACCGTGCTCCGCAACTTGACTACCACGAGATACGGTGTCGAGATTCCCGCTGGTCAGAAGGAGGAGCTGAGCTACAGTTTCGTGAATGAGATGCATCCGCAGGACTTAAGGTTGGCTGTATCTTCCATTGTCTCCGATGCTGAGGGAAGGTTCTTCAACGTCAACGCCTACAACGGAACTGTCAGCATCGTCGAGCCCGAGACCAGCATCTTCGACCCGCACATGTGAGTTATTTGTCATGCGAGAATACATGAGTGAATCAAACTAATACCGGGCTCAGTCTCTTCCTTTACGTCTTCCTCCTTGCCTGTTTCGGTGCCATTGGCTACTTCTTCTACACCGTTTGGATTGCCCCGTACTTCCCTCAGAAGCGCAGGTCTGGAAAGGGTCCTGAGTTCTCCAAGAAGCCGTCCAGCGCATCGAAAAATAGCGAAACCTCCTCCGTCAGTGAGGCACCTGACAGCCCGACAGTTCCTTCTGCTGCCACCTACAACGCGGATTGGATCCCGGCTCACCACATCAACCGTCCTGAAGCCAGGAAGGTCAAGGGTACCGCGCGGTCCAAGAGCCGCGCATAAACTGGTTGGTAGAATCTTGTGGTACAGAAGGATCTTTGTAGGGGTAGCTCCTTGGTCGGTACTTGGTATAGTTCTGCCAGCGAAGCTAGTTAGCTTTGGGCATGGGTTACTGGAATACGTACTCAGCCAAAGGCTGCTGCTATATCTTTTGTTTGAAGCATGTATATTTACAATGACTTGGAAGTTGCATTGTGGCTCCCGATTATAATCCATATTTGCGGGCTACACTCATATATTTTTCTTCGGAATTGTATTTCAGTAAGAATCTTAAGATGCCTTTACAGTCGTTTCCATTCATTGAATTCTTCCTCTAAATGTGTTTTCAACTTAGCAAATTGATTGCCAAAATTTCTACCACAGCGCCAACAGATCAAGTCCCACTGTAGATAACCCTGTCTCCCGGGATGCCTCCTTGCATCGCCTTTCGCGAGAGGAAAATCGTCGATGTTCACGAAGAACGGTGTAGAGAAGCTATTGTAATGCTTCCTGTGCTTCAAGCGCTCACTAAACCGATCCACAGACATCACATGGATATGCAAATGATTCATAGATGGATGCGCGTGGATTCCATACATGATTTCCTGCTCCCAGTCTCTCCCCGGTGGCAGTTTGTCTGGCGGAGGCTCCGCATCAAGCGCCTCATTTCTCTTCTTATCCTGCGCAGAATATTTCCCGTATTTTCTCCTCAGCTCGGTAGCTGCTAGAGTGCGTACCTTCTTCGCCTCCATTTGTACCTTGTTCAGAAATTTGGTATCTTCAAGGGCATCGAATGGATGGAGACGGGTCTTGTCTGGATCGCGCGGGAGAAGGAGCAAATGAAGCGATGACTTTGGGAATCGATCATGGATCACGACAAAGTCTTCGTTGTGGTATACCACCACATTGGAAGAGAATGATTCAGGGCTTTCGATATAGGCACCCAAGGCATCTCGAGGTCCCCCAGGAGCTCGCTTTTCACTTCTCTCGTAGTCCTTGGACGAGCGGTCTTGATCCGTTTGTTTGCGTCGCTTATCCTTGGGTAAGAGGAGTTCTGAGACTTCAGTTAAAGATCAGTCAACCTGTTTGAGGCATAGATATTTGAACCAAGTCTAGGCCTGGTAACGCATCTCACAGGCGTCCCGTACAAGCGTCTCTTTTCTCCGATCTTTCGGGCTGTAGTGCAATGTCTCCGGTGTCTGCTTCCTCTCCCAGTGCAGGGTCTGGAAGTTTCCCCGACATTATCGACTGCGCTATATAAATATATGGCACTCGCTAGGCCATGTATATCAATTCAGCGTCAGCAGTTAGAAAGCCGTCTCGAATGTTTTTCTCTGGGCCACTGACTGATTTTCGACGCGGAGTTGTTCGTCATCCCCCGCAAACCGCCCAAAAAGGAATAGCACGGGACCACAGTAGGAGATACTCGACACCTTTTTTTCTTTCTAAGTTCGCACGGCATAGTCCACTCCACGGGCGCCTGTTTATACTCAATTCTATAAACTGCAATAATGGGCCCCAAAAAGAAGGGCGACGCCCGTGGAGGGCCTAAGCCCGGCACGAAACAAGCAAAAAGCGCCGCCGAGCAAGCAGCCGAAAGCTCGAAGACGCCACCGCCAGCAAACGAGCAGAAGAAACCCTCAGTGAAGGAAGTCATTGGAGGCGCATCATGGACTGGAAAGCTTCCGGTAAACATGCTATCCGAGCATTGTCAGAAGCAGAAATGGGAGAAGCCTGAATATACTATGGTATGCGTTAAATCAAAGGGCAAAATAAGCCAGCGCTGCCAGCATGTACTGATTGAGATTTCGTTTCGCTACAGTCTAAATCAAGAGAAGGATTCGTGTCATCAGTCATCTTGAAAAAGGTTGACCCCAAGACTCGAGAGACGATTGCTCTGCCCCCCATGGAACTGCCTCGAACTCACAAACCTCTGGCCGCCCAACCAACGGCAGTAGAAGCTCGTCATTTCGCTGCTGCTTACGCGCTGTTTCGGGTCTGTAATATGCGAAATTTACACATGATGATGCCGCCTACCTATAAAAATTTATGGAAGGATGACTTTATGGAACTCAAGAATGCAGATGTGAAGACAGGGAAAAGCTGGATGTACGAAGCAGACCCGTTCCTGGCCAAGCAAGAAAGAGAGAGCGCCGCCATTGACATGGAGAAGAAGCGTAAGGAACGCGAGAATGTTCAAGCCAAAGGGAAAGAAAGCACAATGCAACCGGGGTTGGGCTCCGGGGGTCAAAACCAAGGCAAGAGAATTTGGTCGCAGGCGCCAAAAGTTGATCTGGGAAATAAAGTACGACGTGACATTGAGTCATTGCTACGACAGCATACTATATGGAACCCTTATAGCCTGCATATACCGGTCAACGAACAGCAGGCCATCGTTGATGAATTCTCGCAGTTGGGGTTCCGACGCAGCCACGTTGAAGAAGCAGCAGCAGCATGTAAAGACAAGGAAGAGGTACTCGAGTGGCTTCTGGTTTACGTTCCAGAAGATGATCTACCTCAATGGTCTCTACCGGAGAGGTACTCTGCTGGAGTGAGCCTAGCCTCTGATGATCTAGCTCGAGAGGGTAAAATTAAGCGACTGGCATCCGCTGGATACCCAGCTGACCTGTGCTCGTCCACGCTGGATAGCAAGGGAGGGAATGAACTTGCTGCAGCGGAGCTTTTGCAGGAGACATTAGTGCATAGGACAAGTTTTGCCCCAGAATCCGGGTCCACTGAGGGGGGGGAGTCCTGGGCAGAGGAACAGGAGACCTTGGAGGCCATTTTCGGGGAACGCTACGTTCGGTCTTCGCCTCATGTCTGTGAGGTTAAGGGTGAAGCAAGCGAATCACTTTCATTTAAGTTCCAAAAACCTTCGGGGCATTATCCTTTCGTGCCCCCTGTCATATCTATCCAGGCGAAAATTCCTGCTTATATACGGCTCAGTGCCATTCGCCAGGCAGTAAAGCATGCCGAAAAGATGTTTATCGGCGAGCCAATGATATTCAATATCATGGATTGGCTTGATACGCATTTACCAGAGATCATAGAAAACCCGGGGAAACTAAGGGATATCTCGACGGTCACAGCGTCTTCGTCTTCCGCTGAAACGAGCTCACGAATTCCCATCCGGCAATCTCAAAAAACGCGCAAAGGAATTGACTGGCAACCAGGCACTCCCCAGAATGTTTTAATCAAAGAAGCATGGGATTCCAAGCAAGTAACAAAAGCTCAATGGGAGATGCTTCAAAAGCGAAAGTTGCTGCCTGCATGGAACATTCAGGATGCCATCATACACGCGGTGAATGCTCACCAAGTGACCATCATTTCTGGAGAAACTGGTAGCGGTAAGAGTACGCAGTCGGTCCAGTTCGTGCTCGATGACATGATCAAACGCGGTCTCGGTGCGGCGGCCAACATCATTTGTACCCAGCCCCGAAGGATCTCTGCCCTGGGTCTTGCAGATCGAGTAGGCGATGAGCGATGCAGTTCTGTAGGTGGAGAAGTTGGGTATGTGATCCGAGGTGATTCCAAGGTGAAGTCTGGCGTGACCAAGATCACTTTTGTCACGACTGGTGTCCTGCTACGTCGCATGCAAACTGGCAATGGAATGGATGGCGATGTGTCCAGCTCTCTCGCGGACATCACCCACGTTGTGGTGGATGAGGTTCACGAGAGGAGTCTCGATACCGACTTTCTTCTGGCTCTTTTAAGAGATGTGCTTAACTACCGCAAAGATATCAAGGTCATCTTGATGAGTGCGACTCTCGACGCGGATATCTTTATCGACTACTTTGGTGGACACCAGTCCGTTGGATTAGTTAACATCCCTGGGCGAACATTCCCAGTAGAGGACTACTATCTGGACGATGTTGTCCGCGACACTGGATTCTCCCCTGAATTGACTGAGAGCGACTTCGAAAATGGTCCGGCTATCACTATACAAAGTGATGAATCGCTGGGCAAGGTTCTTCGCAGTGTTGGTATGGGAATCAACTACGACTTGATTGCCACCACCGTTCGGTATATCGATTTTCAGCTTGGCGATAAACCAGGAGGAATTTTAATATTCCTTCCGGGTACGCTCGAAATCGAGCGGTGCCTCGCTGCTGTAAGCAAGCTCTCGAGTGCGCACCCACTTCCGCTACACGCATCTCTGCTTCCCGCAGAACAGCGGCGTGTCTTCCACAGTCCCCCGGAAGGCAAGCGCAAGATCATTGCAGCCACCAATGTCGCAGAAACCTCCATCACTATCGAAGATGTCGTAGCTGTCATTGACACCGGCCGTGTCAAAGAGACTAGTTTCGATCCCAAAGATAACATGGTCCGACTACAGGAGGTGTGGGCTTCGCAAGCAGCATGCAAGCAGCGACGCGGACGAGCTGGTCGAGTTAGGGCTGGCACCTGCTATAAGCTGTACACGCGCAAGGCCGAAGCCAGCATGGCCCAACGACCAGACCCCGAAATTCGTCGAGTACCCCTGGAACAACTTTGCCTTTCCGTCAAAGCAATGAAGGGTATCGATGACGTCGCGGCATTTCTGGCCAACACAATCACGCCTCCCGAAAGCGTGGCCGTCGAGGGAGCTCTGAGCTTCCTGCATCGCGTAGGTGCCTTGGACCACGACCGCCTGACAGCCCTCGGACGCTATCTGTCCATCATCCCTGCCGACTTGCGATGCGCAAAGCTGATGGTCTACGGCTCCATCTTCGGCTGCATCGACGCCTGCGTTACTATAGCCGCCATCCTCACCGTGAAGAGCCCTTTCCTGTCGCCCCGCGAGAAACGGGAGGAAGCCAACGCAGCCAAAGCGGCCTTCTCCCGCGGCGACGGGGACCTCCTCACTGATCTCTCCGCCTACCAGCAATGGTCTGACCGGGTTAGAACATATGGGTACTGGCAGACACAACAGTGGTGCTCAGCAAACTTCCTCTCCCGTCAGACCCTCCGCGATATCTCCTCCAACCGTGCGCAGTTCTTCACTTCCTTGAAAGACGCCGGAATCCTCCCCATCGACTACCAGGACAATAACAGCAGCGCCGGCACCACATCCCGCTGGGCCAACCGCCACGCCGCAAACCGGAATCTCCTCCGTGCCCTCATCGCCGGCTCCTTCCACCCTCAAATCGCCCAGATATCCTTCCCGGACAAGAAGTTTACCAGCTCTGTAACCGGGACTGTCGAACAGGACCCGGACGCCCGCACCATCAAGTACTTCAACCAGGAGAACGGCCGCGTTTTCATCCACCCTGGATCTATCCTCTTCTCCGCACAGGGATATACCGGCGCAGCAGCGTATTTGAGTTACTTCACGAAAATGGCAACTAGTAAGGTTTTTATGAGGGATTTGACTCGTAAGTTCTTCCCCGTCTCAGCGCCAAGTTATACGGGTAACTAACGCTCGCTCGCTCGCTCGCTAGCATTCAATGTATACTCCCTCCTCCTCTTCTGTGGCTCCATCACCCTTGACACCACAGGCCGTGGTCTCATCGTTGATGGCTGGCTTCGTCTGCGCGGCTGGGCTCGTATCGGTGTGCTTGTTTCGCGTCTGCGCATGATGCTGGATGATATCCTTGCCGCGAGGATTGATAATCCCGATGTTGGTAGAGCTGGTTCGGCTGCTGATGCTTCTGCTTCGAGCAGTATGGAAGAAATGGTGATTGGGGTGGTGAAACGGTTGGTTGAGTTCAATGGGTTGGACCAGTGATACGGGCCGTTTGTCTTTTGGTTATATGGCTTTCCTGGAATTTAGTATATAGAGTACCTCGTGGCTTGAACTTGGATAGGTAAAAAATACCCCTTGTAGAAGCTAGGGAAGAAGCAAAAATAGACCAATTTATTTCTATTTTCCACTACCCCTGTCCCAAACCTCCGGATAATAATCCATGGAAAAAATATCGAACCAATAAACAAAATAACAAGGGAAAAGTAAAGGAAATTAAGAAGGTTGGGGAGCAACCCGAGAGTGTGCTTTATGGGATCCATGAAACACTCGTCAACCGAATACAGGAGATCGGGTCAGGGAAATAGGTTCGTAACATGCCGAAGGCTGGTTAAAGACGTAAAAAGATACTGAATGGGGTACAATAAACAATCAACCATACAAAACCGTCCGTCGACCATCAAACTCCTCAAATCCGAATTGGCTATAGCGTAGCGCTCGTCTCATCCGAATTTCGTGAAAGAAAGAAGAAAAGTAAAAAGGAACTCCGCCCATTAATCAAAGAGAACCCGATTCACCATCCCACCGTAGTGATTTGCATCTCCGTGATTCAAATCCCATATGAGCATAAACGGACATAGAAAAAAACGATGCGAGCCAGCGACTTCATAGAAACAGGGAAGAATGTAAAGGCGGATAGAAATGCGGACTAGCCAACGCTGCCCTTTTTTCTTCTTCTGCCTTTTTTTTTTTCCTTCTAATCCTGTGCCGGCAGGTCAATGGTCAAGGCGTACCATATTGACTCCCTGCATCGGATGCGCCATACAAGGTCATAGAAGATGGTGCAGATAGTGTATGGCAAGCTGAGAATCGGGGGGCCTTATGTTGCGAAGAGGGGGTATCAAAGCATAAAAAGGAGTAATAGACGAAAAAGAATTAACCGACGGTGCGCATCTTAAGCACGGTCCCAACAACGTGCGGCCTCAAGAGGTGCATTACGCTTGAAGACGGAGTTATCTTTCGCTTCGGGAAGACGAAAGTACTTGAGTTCTCCCTGAACAAAAAGAGAGGCATGTCGGAATCTCTTGTCTGCGTATTTCTCATAGATAGCAGCATGGTGTTTGCGGGGGTTTTCGCAGCATTCCAGCATCAGCGACACAAGAGGCAAGAGTTGGGAATAGGTGTAACCAGAGTAATGGACATGCGCGGGAGACTGTTTCTAGGTTAGTAAAGGAACAAGGATCAGAGGGTCGAAAGGGGGTGGGAGCAACGTACCCAGTTTCCTCCGAGGAGCAAGCGTGCCAGGCAGTGTGCACCAGCAGCGAGGAAGCTCGCAGGGCTACTAACAAACCGCTCATCCATAATAGTGATCTCCAAAAGATACTTAGCCAGAGTCCGAATCTCCAAGTCGTAGTCATCTGCCTTGCTGATCCTCCGCAGGAAACTCATGGGACCAGGGTAACCCAGCTCAAATCGGAGCACATAGAGCATCAATCGTTCTGCTTCAATGATCCTCGCGGCGCTATAAGTACCGCCAACCATGTATTCAATCTCCTGAACAGATGGACAGTTGATTTCTTCGAACTTGGCGGCAATAAACATCGCCGTTGCACCCACGAGCTGCAGCCTATCCAGCGAGATGATCTTGCACGAAAGGAAGCGGTCAATGTAGTTGACACAGAGGTAGAGGGTTTCCGGCAGGAGAGAGAATCGATAGTGGACCTGCACCACCCAGTCCATTAGAATCGAACGCATTGACCACTGTACTTCGACCTGGTAATCCATGTAATGGTTGTTGGGCAGCATCTTGACCTATAAAGCCTTGTGAGCAAAGGGCTGCATACGCACACACGATCAGGACGGCGAATGTTACCTCTTGTTCCTTCATGTACTCAAAGATCTCGTCACTGTATTCGGCAACCATACTAGTGTCCCAGTATTCATCCTCAATGTCCTCTTCGGTCTGAGTGGCCTCGACAATCTGCTTTGCCAGGAGCAACTCTCGTCTCGCTTGCTGGTTATATTTGGGGACTAGCATGGTAGTAGTCACACCGGTTGTGTTGTCTCCACGAGGTCGATAGGAGCGAGCAGCGACGTACTCATCATCATCTTCTTCCTCGTTCTCTTCGTCTTCTTCATCCCAATATTCTTCGGACTCGTGATCGCCAGTGGAAAGCGCCGATGTCTGCGAATGGATCGTATCGGGAGGAGCGGGGGCAATGAGCTTAGATTCATGGCTTTCCGGCATGGCGGCGTGATGGGAGTCATGAGTCTTGGGTCCTTGAGGCCCTTGCACTTGACAATCATCCTCCTCCTCGATTATGGAATCGCCGTTGTCTTCTGCACCAGCCTCGCTTGCCTCAACGAAGGAGCAGTCGTCGGCATCACGAGCAGGTGCCTTTGATAGGTCCACGGCTTCCTCAAGAGACAGCGAAGTGGACGAACATGAGACAACTTCCTTGCTTTCGTCGGACGCGTCGGGATTGGTTTCCTTGGATGCAGTTATTTCTTTATTTTCGCTAATGGGTTGTGCCGAGTCCTTGAAGACGGTAGTGGCACCTCGTTTGGTCAGGATTTTGCGAGCGTTGGCGGCCTGCTGAGACGACACGATCATCTGCTTGCCAGCCGGCTCGAGGGGCTTGGACGGTGCCTTTGGCTGGGCTGCATGGGAAAGAATACCCTTCAATCCAGTCATAGAAAGGGGACGATGTGGCGGCTGGTTCAGAACAGCAGGCTTCTTCTCAGGGACTTTGACTGCAGGTTTCTCTGTCCCTTTCGAGGGCTGCTTCCTTCCCGCCAGAGCGGTCTCATCGCGACTTCCCTGGACAGGGTTGGCCGTGTTGCTGACATCTCCAAATGCAGCGCGTCGCTGGCCATTATTCTTATTCACTGTGTTATTCTTGATCATTGCATTCTGGGACACGCCCGATAAAGCAGAGGCCGATTTGGTCCGCTGGTGCACCGTCTTGCCCGCAGGAAGGGCTATCGGGGCGTTCTCGTCACCGCGGACGCGAATGCGCTGAGGCTGCAGATACCACAAATCCATCTTGTCAGTTTGAATCTATGAATTATTGGGAGTAGAATCGTCACGTATACGCGCGTGTCAAAACGGTCGACCCTTGGGTAGACATGGGCGTTCCTTGGTCGTATAGTGTGTAGTATATGCGAACGAGGGGGAAAGCCACCACGTACCTTAGCATCCATCTTGACACGATCAATTGCAGAGAAAATGTCCGTCAGCAAGAAAAAAAGACTGGGGTAGTCGACTTTGGGGAAGAAGACGGGCAAAAGCTGAATTTCGAGGTAGCAGCAAAGTTTAGGCTACTGAAAGGCGCCCTAAACAAAAACAACCGCGGCGCAAATGAAGATGGTAAGGGCAGAGACAAATCAATTGCAGCCCAGCACCGCAGGCATTCAAGAGAAAATAAGAAAAAAAGACGCGACGAGGAAGCACGAGACCTGCTCAAGGGATGTGTTTCCAGGTGTTGTCCTTCATCAAATGCGACCTGAATGAATGCAGTTGCGCCGCTTTCCCTTACTTTTCGCTCTTACCGCTTTCGTTACCGTAAACAACGGCGGGCGCTAAACTCTTTTGAGCGTTGCCGTGGCATGCTTATGTGATATGCCCTAATCGGGAAGTATTTGCAGAGTTTGTGTGGGATGGTGCTAAATGACGTCATTAAGCGCGTCCCCCCTCCAACCCTCTCAGAGCGACAGACACGGCTAGCACCACCACCACGACGCAGGAACATTGCAAACTCAAGCATAATATGCGCTGAAGCCATGCGACAAAGGTTTGGTATTTTCCCCCAAGCATCATACCCATCTTTGGGGGCAAAAGCCATCATAAGCGACAACCACTTCGGACGCGCGGGACCAGACGCGATCGACGCCCATCAAACGCGAAACCACGTGACCCTCAGGCGGCGGCTGTCGCAGTAGATGCCGGAGAGCATCAGGAAACGACTCCGGAATCATCCCCGGAAAGTTCGAGACCCAGAGGCCGATTGGTGGTGTTAGCGATTCAGTGGCTGTCGGCGACAAGACTATTGAATACGTTTATGCCCACATTTCCTGTTCAGCATTCTCGTCTCCGTTTACACCCGTTGTCGCAACAGGCCGGAGTGGGACGCCGGATGCCAGCGGTACCATCACCATGAAATCGCATTATGCTCGAGTTGTTATTATTCTTTTGATCTGGGAAATGAGAAGCGCATGAGATAATTGATTGATCTCCAAATTCTTTATTTTCCCTCATATGACCCCCCCTTTTTCATTGGGATTCAAAACCACTACCGGAGGTTTCGCATTTCGCAAACCCATTTTAGTTCCGGAGATGCGCAAAGTTTCGGTGTGTGCGCGCGCATGTGGCCAGACACGGACTCTCCAGTCATGATGATTATCCCATGGGCGAATGATGATGCCGGTGATAACGATGGCTGGATTCTGAGACAGGAAATGTTAAAGTCCGGGACGTCCAATACTTCTTCTACAGAAAGGGCGATATAAATGAATCACTGTTGATTTCAGCCCTCTGGGGAGTTTTGCGAATCCAGTCTAGCCTACTTGCCTCATTATGCAGGCAAAACCATGCTTCCTCCACCGCTTCGAATAAAAAAATAAAAAAAAATAATAAGAGGCGAATTGACTCTCCACTAACATGTCATTGATTGACTGACTATGGAGTGACTGCCAGTTGTTCGACGGGGTTGGGGTTCTTTTACTTTCTCTTCCCATTAGTTATGTATTCTCCTGGCCTCTGTATCTAATGCGCTATCTTTCTCTCCCTTGCGACCGGCTTTGTCGGTGCAGATGAGAGAAAGACACACGCACATAGTCAGGTCCCGGTGTGAAGATTGTCGCCTTTTTCAATTTTACTCTATGGGGTGGATTGACGAGGACCCGGGAGTGATCGCTCTGCCTTCCGAAGTACTCTCGTCCAGGTGGGATTACGATTGCGATAGCTGTAAACCAGTGTCTCTGTGGTCCGGAAGCGAATCGCATAAGTACCGGGAGCTCCTTGACGGTAACCACTTGTGCCTAAAGATGTGTCTCATCCCGTGGCCATTCTGCTGCTGCTGTGCTGTTGTCCATCGTGGCCGAGGAGGGGTAAAGGAATGACCAAGAGTCTGGACAGACGCAGATCATCGAAACGAGGGCCGCAGGCCGCATCGGGCGCTGTCGCAAACTTGCCTGTGGCACTTGGACTAGGGATTCTTCAAGATAGATAAACGGTTCTCTCTTACAAGAGTAGCGTAGCGTTCGGGTAGAGTGAAGTCTAGCGTTCTGTCTGGCTTCTGGATCGCATTTTGAACCGGGCGAATGAAGCCTGGGATGCGACGGCTCGCTCGCAACTTCTGGATAACCATGAATAAGAGTAATCCTCCAAAGGAACGTTGCTGCTGCTAAACGATTCGCATTATTGCTCCCATTCTTCCTCCGCGCATCGGGGGCATGATTCATTGGCTTCGGTTGTCTCACAGGGTCATCCGTTGGGCGTCATTCGACGTGGCCGCGCTGGATCAACCCGTCGAGTCGCAGCCACTCATGCGTCTCTCTGGAGAGAGAAATGGCCGGATCGAAAGAGAAGAGGAGAAGCAGACGGAATCGAATGAATAGAATCGGATGGTGAGATAGCGATCCTTTTGCGCCAGAGCCGGTCGAGGCATTTCATTCATTTCGCCATCCGCATCCGCAAGGATAACCGGAGGGCAATTCGCTGCTCTCTCGGACAATCAACGTCAGTAGGATTTAGTTAGGCTTGAAATTAATGGATTTCCTATTGCTATCCGAATCGAAAAATCAAATAGAGATCTTAAGAGAGCTAGCCGGCAAAGTGTAGACGTAGCGCATCCAATTGCGACCAGGTTCAGCGCAATGCGACAAAGACGGATGCCACCAAATGCAGCCATTCTGCTCAAGAAGCACCTGTGAATTATGCGTTGATTTGTCCAATGGAACACAGACGCAAGATCAGGTGGATTCTCGCTTCTTTTTCGCTGGTGTAAGTGACCTTTTTTATATCTTTCTTGGTCTTTCGCTGCCTTTGATCCTCCTCTCTTTCTCTACTCTCTACCACCAACGCAATCGACTTCCACGGTTCTCTCTACAGAGATCCAATAATTCCTGGTTGGTCTACTAGATTTCTTTTCTTTTGACCGGTATAATTTCCCCGGCAGAAAAGGAGCGCTCCCCTGAATTGTCGCTTCGGCTCTCTGGCCAACTGCTTTCGACCGCTGTGATGCCACCGCTGACATATAATCCTCAATTCCCATCCCAGCGCTTCCATCTTCTTCCCTTCTTCAACTCTCTCGCTCTCTCGACCATCGCCAACGCTTCTCGATCACATCAAAGCCATTCGCGAGTGCGATTCTACTCACTTACACTGCGTCTGTCAAAAGGTACGTATTCACTGCCCTTTCCTCCATCCTCTTTCGCTCTCGCTCGCCCACTCCCACCAACTCCCACCAACAACCCCCCAGGCCTCTGCACACACACTAGGGCCACGATTCGACAAATCATCATCTCGAATCCCTTCCTTGTAATTTCTCCTTCATCCGCCTGACAGATTGGGTTACTTGGGAATCGTTGTGCTAACGTTGACATTGTTCTTGATCTCAAGTTTCGGCAGTCTTTTTCCCTTCAGTCGCTTGCCCGGTTCTGGCGACTTACGGTCTCTCGTCCTCCCTCGTCATATCCCAAAACCCCTTTCCTTCATCGATTATCTCAGGAACATAATCGCGGGTGGTCTGTCTATCTTATCGACATCCTCTCTGGTTTCTTCTTGTGGTACGTTGAGTGGAATTTACTCTTTGCTCTCCCTCCCGCTCAGCCGCTGTCCGGGTCCCTCACTCACCCGCACACTCACACCTACGCACCCACATACACATAGACCCCATACACCATACTCAATGAACCCTCAATTGACAATGGTTCTCTCTTTATCAGCTAGTCATCCGTTGTGATCCTCCTGTTAAAGTACTTTCTGGGACCATCTCATGATGCAGGGTGCCCAGTACGCACGGCCCCAGGAGCCGGCTTCCTATGCCATTTCGCAGGAGCAGGCTCCCAAGAGCCCAGTGCCTAAGAATGTCGCTTTTGAGTTGCTGCTCGATGAGAACTCCAAAGTTCGAGCTCGGATACCGATGCGGGTGCAGATTTATCCTCATGACACTACCGATTCCATCGTAACAACCGTCAAGAACTTCTATGGTATCTATGACGATCGTGCCAGCGGTGTCAGTTTTGAGGATGTAAATGGCATCACCCTCATCGCGAGATATGAGAACTTGAGGAATAATATGACGGTCTATGTGCGGGTGATCCCTGTGCAGGCATACGGGGAAGGTTACAGTGAGCGCTTCTATGGTGCATACCCCAACGAGACTCGTAAGCGCCCTTCTCTGGGAGAGCCTTTCCAGATGCCAAGCTTGCCTGCGCAAGCATCGGATCATGCTCAATCTCCTTCTCATCCTACCTCGAGGGTCGCAAATAAGCGCAGCACCTCGCCGTCGACCAGGAGTCGTCGCAGCGCTTCCCACAAGGTGGGGGGAACCAAGGGCAAAGATTCCAACGCAGCCCACGACGATCACGACGACGAGTACAGTGACAGCGAAGATGAATACGGGTCGGCCAATGGCTCCAAAAAGACCAAGAATGAACTATTTGCCAGTTCCGACATCAGCATGGAGAACATCCTTCATGATGGTCGCCGGAAACGGCCCAAGTTTGAAAGTTCGGTGTGTTGCCCAAATTCATCCCATTTACCTTGTCTCTCATCCTAACCTGCTGGGATTTCCTTTCTCCCAAACAGGAATTGCCCTTGTTCGTTCCTCCTCAGGTGCCTATCACCACCTCAACCTCCTCGATTTCGCCGCAGCGTCAGTCGGTCATTCAAGAGGGAGCCGGCTCGCCCTTCGCCCGTCCCACCCAGCGACCCTACGCATACCCGCCGCTTCCTTCTCCACAAAGTTATGGTCACAGTGAGCATGCATTTGGGGCACCCTCGTCTCGAAATATTCCGTATGCCACTCCGATGGTCCCGGAGCATGGACATCGACTGCGCGACCGGACCACCACTCAGTCGTCGGGTCAGTTCAGCAACCCACCCGGTCAGACCAACGGCGCCGTGGTCCTTCCCACACCAGACCCGACAATTGCCAGTTGCATATCCGATGAAGATGTTGCGATGCAGCTGATTCGCCTAGGCGATGCCTCCAATTTCTCCCATGGTCGCACTTCGGCTTCGACCTTGGACGACGCCTTTAGTGGTGCAGCAGACGCTGCTTCCTCGACCGGCGCGACCAGCGATGGGGAAGACTTCAGCGAAGATGATGTTGAACTTCCCGCACGCTCGAGGCAGAGGCTGGATTCCAGCCCAATGCTGCCGCCAGGTACAACCAAGCGCACCCACAAGCGCCTGGATGATATCCTGCCCAGTTTTGACAGCTCGGATGCTAGCGAAGACGACTATCATCATGATGATGAACCCGCTGACGGCATGGTCAAGAGTGAAGTGGACGAGGATAGCACATATAAAGAATCGGCGCCTAAGGTGAAGAAGGCCAAGACCCGCGCGACCAGCACGGTCTCGAACAGCAACACCGTCAAACCTCGTGGCTCCAAGTCGGCATCCGTACGACCGGGCAAAAGCAGTAAGAATGTTTCCGCGGTTGCCAATTCTCGCAAGATCAAGCCGTCTACCAACGGTAGTCAGAAAGTCATGAATCACGCTCCTACTGCTACTGTCACTTCGCCCGGAATGGTCAGCCCTGCCCCGACCCGCAAGACTTCCATGTCGTCGGTCAATTTCCAGAGTCAGCTCGCGGCAGATGAGGAAGACCTATCCACCAAGCCTCGCTGCCAGCGATGCCGGAAGAGCAAGAAGGGTTGCGATCGTCAGCGCCCCTGCGGGCGATGCAAGGACGCTGGCATTGGCCTCGAAGGGTGCATCAGCGAGGATGAAGGCAATGGTCGCAAAGGCCGCTACGGTCGTCACATGGGCGTCCCGGTCAAGAAAACTCTGGACTTTGCTGCCCCTGCGACTGAGACACAGCCCATCGCTTCTTTTTCTTCTGCAGACAAGAACAAGAAGCGTAAGAGGTAGATCGTCAAGAAGCGCCTCCGTCGCATGACATTGTTTATCGGCTGGCTGGAATTTCATCGAATACGCCTTCATCAACGTCTCTCCTTTAGCATCATCTTTATCCTCCTTCGCATTTAACATGGACTCTCCTTCTCAACTCCAACTATCCAAAGATCTCCCCGTGCACTTCGTCGGCAATACGTTTGGCACCAGTGATCTATGACCTTTGATTAGACTTTCAATATTCGTTCTTTTCCTCTCAAACCCCCCTAACACCTTTACACATTCAGCAGCCCTTGTCTCTTTGCGAATGACCGTTTCCGGCTTTTTCAGTTTATTCGTCGTGGAAATTCTAGCGATTAAATTGAGCGGGTTGATCATCGTTCCTGTCTTTTGGCGTTGATGGTTATTACTGGTTCTCAGCGTGTGTCGCCTTGTCGTCTGTCGTCTGTCACCCTCCCACTCCTTCCTTACACCAACACCCACACCCAGCAAGCAATGAGGCGAGATTTGCGCTTGGTTTCTGTTTGGTTGCTTTTCTCAGTTCTTTTCGTCTTTTGCCCTCCCTGCCGATCTATTTTTTGGTATCAAGTTCCTCATTTCTTTCTGTTTTATATTTCGGTGTCCAACAAGCGAATACGCAGTACCGACTACTACTTTATAGCTTTCGGCGTGTAACTGAGTGTGTGTGATCTTAGGCAGTGAGTAGGAAATGAATATATATTTTCATGATGTGGGTTCTGTGTCTTATGCAGTTAGGGTTCGATCAAGAGAGGGCAGTAGTGGTTATCATTTGTTTGATGCAATAAAGCATGGTATTATTCTCTAGTATTATTACACACCATTCATTCACAAGCTAATAAAAAGAAATTTTAATTTCAACATTTTCATCTACTAAAAGCTTCACTTGTTACTGCAGAGCCCTAGAATGGACCAAACAGGTTTAGTGCACCGCCCGGCGGTAGTATTCTCAGGCGCGCGCTTTTTTTACCCGCCGAATCCAGAAAACGTGATTCAGATTCAGATCGTTGACTGACAACGCTTTTTTTTCTGTACAGCGTCCAGAGGGCTTTTAATTTCAAGACTTCGGGGCTACTTATGTACGGGGATAACACTGCTATGCCCTGCTAGGCCGTTTTCCAATTCTGAGACCGTTATTCGTGGATTGACCCATCCATGCTCTCTCCGCAGCGCTAGTTCTCTCTTTTTCTTTTTTTTTTTTTTTGGACCATCTGAACTCAACCACGCCATGCCTCCAAAACAAGCACCCCGTCGAGGAGCAGCATCAGCATCATCGTCGACCCGCCAGCAGCCAAATACAGCAGCCCCCGATGCTTCCCGATCAACTACGACCCCCGGCCCCAGCGCAGGACCAACCCGCCAGCCGGCGCAACGCCTCCAATCCCTGAAGAAAAACGCCCCAACGGGGAGTATAACCCCGGCAGCGCGGTCGTCAGCCACACCGGTTCCCGGTGGCGACCAAGCGAAGCCAACACTCAAATACAAGCCGCGCGCGGTGGGCCGACGAAGCAAGGAAGAGCGCGATGCGATCGAGAAGGTCGAGGCGCAGCGACACCGCGAGCGGCTGCAAGAGGCCGCTGCTATACAGCGAGGACGGGGCGGTGGCCGTGGCGGTCCCGGATTTGGACGTGGGCGTGGAGGACCGATGGGCGGTGGTGGACCTGGGGGCGTGGGAGGACCGTTGGGCTCGGGGATGTCGGGCGGAGCGAGGCGAGGGCGCGGCGGCCGCCGCTTTGGTCCCGGGGTGCAGGATTCGCGCGCGTCGTCAATGTCGCAGAGGAGTCGGACGAGGTCGGTTATCGATATGGGGAGTGGAGCGGCGAGTCGCGACGTCTCGTCTGATGAGAGTGATTCGGGAATTCTGGTGGATATCGACCAGATCAATCTTGACAGCGATGAGGAAGGGTTTGATGAGTCGCTAGATAATAATAAGAAAAAGGGCAAGATTCCCGTGACGGATGCCACGGCGGACAGTCAAGGGGAGAAGAGTCTACGGCCGGTACGCGTGGAGCGGCATGAGCATGAAGAACGAGTCGTCAGTGTGAACATGGAGTCAAGCTCAAGCAAATCCGCAGAGTTACGACAACAGGCTAAGGCCAAGGCGAAGGATGATGATGCTCTTTTTGTGCCGCAAGAGGATGAGCAAGAAGGGAGAGACCAGCAACACCCGCGTGTGAAGGACGAGCCTCAAGACGACGGCGACCAAGCCATGGATGATGTCCCTGCTGCAGCGGACGAAGAAGTGGTTGCGACGGCTACGGATGACGGGCTCCTCCCAGAGCAAACGGTCAAGGTGCGACGGAATCTGAGCAAGGAACCACCTGTTACAGCATCACCGCCACCGGCAGCTAAGGACCCGAAGAGTCTACTACGTACCAAGGAGGATATCGAAGAATACGAGCGACATGAGCAGGATCTGGAGGTGATTAAGGATCTACTGTTTGTGGAGCCCAAGGGACCCAGGGAGAAAGAGACTCGCGCAGAACAGCCTGCTACGGAGGAGGGGGAGCGCGAAAAGCCCGACACGGCAACCGAGGAACAAGAAGGCGAGGATAAATCTGCGGAAGAGGAGGAAGATGAAGCGAAAGACAAACTTACTGGGCAATTGTTCTTGATGCAGTTCCCGCCCATGACACCAAATTTAGTGATCCCCGGCACCGGCGGTGATGCTGGCGGTGATGCTGGCAATGAAGAAGGTGTCGAAGAAACATCCACCGAACCCGCCAACCCCGACCTATCACAACCCGGTGAACGATCCAAACCAACCACCGTCAAGCGCGAAGACGGCGGCACTGCCGAACTCCTCGACGCCACCGCAGACGCAGACACCACGAATGTCACAACACCCAAACTCGTCACGGCAACAAACCAGCAACTGCCTGCCGGTCGGGTGGGCAAACTCAACGTGCATGCATCCGGCCGCGTAACGATGAACTGGGGCGGAATCGACTTCGACCTGGACAAAGCAACTGACGTGGACTTTCTGCAGGAGGCGCTGATTCTGTCGACGGTGCAGGAGCAGCAACAGGAGGGAATCAAGGAGGAGCAGGAAGAGAAGAAGGCGTGGGCAATGGGGCAACTGAGTGGGAAATTTACGGTAACACCGAACTGGGAGAGTATATTGTGAGGCCAACGTATTACTTCGTACTTCAGAAGTATGTCGCATCGAGTAACAAGATGTCAGAACATTGCAGTCCAAAAATAGAAGACCATGTGAAATAACACCGGCCTTTAAATTTTTAGCCAATCAGGCCCCGCTAATTCACCTTCAAACCAGCGCTCTGACATCACCCAAGCCACACTTCTTGGCAGCTCCCAAACAGGGAGGCCTTAATGTCGCTCTTCCCCATCGTCTATGCGCTGATTGGCCCCAGCCACCAGTAGAAGCCCGGCACCACGAGAACCTGTATCCCTGACACGGCTGGGCTGGGCCAATCAAAACACGTAGAAGTAAATAGAGGCCCCGCTCAGGGGCTCAGCATGGGTCTGTGCCTGATCAAAAACGGCTAGCGGCACGGGGTTGTAGCCTGTCAGCGTTCGTTGTGTGGGGAAAGATAGGTATTTGCAGCCAATAGGAGGCTCGGCTTTTCAGAATGGTGGGACAGGAACGGGAATTGGTTGTGGTTCTTTTCTTTTCCTCTTCTTCTCTCTGCCTTTCTCTCTTTCTCTCTTCCTCACTTCAGCTGTTTACTACGTACATACCCTAGCGCTGGTTGTTCGCTGTTGTCTGTGTTAGTGTTGCTGTCACCGCTCTGTGCTTTCAGGGTTTGTGTCCTTGTGATCTCTCTTGTGGCACCTTGGCTATTATCACTGCTGCCTCCTGAACCCGCTTCGCCCGGTCTTTTCTCACGACTCGCTCTGTCTCAGCCCAGCCCCTCGCAGTCCGCAGCCTCTCGGCTCACGGTTCTTTAAATCGAACGGGGTTTCCCAGAGCCATAACCTGTCAACAATTTCAACCTCATATCAGAGCGACAATGAAGCCCTCGCTTCTCATTTCCGTTGTTCTCCCCGTCGTGGCCGTCGCACGGCAGCAACAACAAACGCAACAACCACAGCAACAACCTCCATCTGCCGCTGTTGACCCCTCGCCTTCACTGCCAAACGTCACTCCGCCTTTTCCGTTACCAGAGTTACAGCAACAGCAGCAGCAGCAGCAGCAGCAACAACAACAACAACAACAACAACATCGGTTTCAATCCAGTCAAATACCCCGATTCGTTGAAGTCGCAGCGGCTCAACCGACAGGTGCAGATGCCAATGGACCCTCGTTAGGGTCGAGAGGGTCGACAACTAAGACAAAATCGTTGCAGGCTCGGAGTGAAGGGACATTAGGGCAGTCACCGTGGATCGGAATGGCCATTGGGTTGACTTGTACGGCTCTGGCCGCGGTGACGCTGGGATAGTACAACCAGGCTTATTCGCATTAACCGGCTGTCCATTTTTCCCGTTTCTATCGTCGTTCCTCCTGGCCATGTCGCTCTCGACCGACTCGACCGACTTTCGTCTCGATCGACCACTTCTTTTTCATCGTTTTGAAAGCGCGCATTGATATTAGATTTCTCCCATTCGCTCCGGAGCCTGGACTGGTTCTCCGTTCTATTTTTGTCACTATACGCCTTTTTTATTACCGGACATTTATTTCTGCATCGACATACATACCCAGCACCTGGTGTCTGTTACGTGTACATGATATACCTATATTGATTTTGAGCGCACTTTTCTTTTTCCT